>OMLF01057708.1:18840-29424 GCA_900302615.1 Holocentrus rufus | reverse complement strand
GGCTGACCAAATTCCATGATATTCAATGACTTGCCGCAAGAATTTATTGACTTCCATGACTTTCCCTGTCTAGAGGAGACCTCTCAAAATTCCATGACTTTCCAGTAATTCCATGACCAGTTGGAACCCTGAGAAAGTCTCTGTTTGTCACTGTTACAGTGAGAGGTAGGCTGTAAGCTCCGCCCCTTCATGAGGTGCAGCTATTGATGGCACCTGCCCTCATCAGTGCAGCTGAAGTTAATCAGCCGGGCTGCTCTATAAAAGGAGGCTTGTGGCTCTGCTCTAGTTGGATGTGTGACACCGGAGGGCTAACACCTTCAGTTAGCTCTCCTGGTTTTGTGTGTGGGGTTGTGAATGAGTGTGAGTGAATTGAGTGAAAAGTTGTGAGTGAAAAGTTCTTTTCTTTTCCAAAACCCCAATCCCTTCTAGTGACTCCCAATTTTGTTTTTCAGGCCCATTTCTTTGGTTCATCTATCCCTTTGATAGACTTAGTGGGTGTTTGTGTGGACAAGTTATTCCCCATCATCTTTTAGACCCCAAGGGACCCGTTTTGTGTTGAGGGCAGTTTGATTTTGTTAGTTTCCCCTACCAGCGACCGCCATTTAAGTTTTCTTTTGAGGGGAAACGTAACAGTTGCTCACCCCACTCATTGTCCTCATGCACAACCTCCTCCTCCTCCACCTGTACAACTTCCACTTTGGGCCGCTCTGCTTCTTTCCTCTGCAGAGGAAAAAAATAAATAAATAAATAAAGCACACAGATGACCACCATTTGTTCCTGAACAAAGAACATGTGACTGTATAGTACAAAACAGTGAATGCTCAGCTTCTTTCAGTAACCACGTTAAAGTGATTCACGGTGGCTCCAGGGTGATTAGAAATGGCACGCTGTCATTGTTTCTCCCTCTCTATCCCTGCGTTTCAATAGTTTTTTCATTTCCCCTCGTTGACTTCCCCTCAGCCCTTGGTAATACGTCACAACGGAGGCCACTTGGAGAGCAAAGGGAAAGTGGGCGGGGCAGGAGTAGAGGTGCTAAATGGAATGCACCTGCCCTTGCACACTGAGCATTACAATCAATCAATGGGCCACAGGTTGTGAGCACAGCGCTGTTCTGCCTATTACATTTGCTGCAAAGAAGCCTAGAAAGCCTGCCTACAAGAACTACACATTTAACCTTATTTCCATAATACTTTCTGACAAATAATTACAATAGGTAAATGTAAATTCTGCAGTATACTTACACTTGTATATTGCTTGCGCCGACATTCTAGCATTCAGGCAGTCCTATTATTTGAAAACTCACCTTGCTCAATTAATTAATTTTCTCCTTCTTTGTATGCAACAAGAGGTCTTTTCTTGCACTGAATGCAAAACTGTAATGCATTGTGGGTGATATTGAGGTCTGGAGTGACCATCGTTGGTGACTCGCTCCCTCAGCCCTCCGAGGGTCGATCTCAACAAGTCCACTTCAGTTTTTCAGAGAAGTGAACGGCACTCGGGGGGAAGTGAACGAGGGCATGTTTAACCACTATTGGAACACAGGGTATATGTTAGTTTTAAACGCACACACCTTGAACTCTTCTTGTTGTCTCCTGCAGTAGCTGTCACTACACTGGGGGTTGGCTTTCATAGCCATAGTGGGGAAGAAGTCCTGCATGGCGTTGTAGCCAAGATAATAACTGACGGTACCAAACTTTAACAGATACCTGTAAGACAAAACAGTTGATCAGTGAGTTTAACTTAACACCTTTTTACTTTGTGCAAACTGTAAAGATTTGTTACTGTCAGGCCCGTCGTTAGTTATAAATGACGAGATCTTACTTTAGAACGTTTTGCACCAGGATCCCTGCAACCACACCCATTGTGGTTGGTAAGCTGGCAGCACACACTCCCTCCCGCTTCAGGGTTTTCTCATCAATGTTGGCTGCTACCACCAAGGGAGGAGCGCACTGTCACAAAGATCTGAGAATTAGCTGATCTAGCATAATTTTTTCTCATGCTGATACTTAAGTTTATTTCAAGAGATGGATTTTTTTTCCAGTGCAGACAAGTAAAACTATATGAAAAGTAAAAAAAAAAGCATGTTCTTTGTGTATTGCTGCAGTGTGTAGGGATGCACTGATACCATTTTTCAATGCCATAGCAAGAATGAAACTTAAGTATTGACTGATACAGAGTACTGATCCATAACTTTAACTAAACAGTGTGAGCTTGAACTATTAGTTTAGGATCACCGGATAAAAGAGGTGACATAAAATCCTCCTCCCCACAATGTGAGCAATACAGGCTTCCATGTGCCAAAAGTTGAGAAAATCACAACGATTTGTATTTTTTTCCAACATGTTACTGAGTTAAAGAAGAGATAATTGTTCTCAGCTGAATTCCAATGAATGTAGTAAGATGCTCTTTGTTTACAGGGCATGATCATCAAAATGTAAAGGACACCTTGATGAAGCCGATACACATGGGTGAAATATCCATGCTGGCACGTATTTACTGTTTTTGTAGGACGTGCCAGAATAATAATGGGATTTTTAATATAGAGTTTCTTGTTTTTGTTTTTTTTTTGTTTTGTTTTTTTTTGGAGAGTGTGATTCTTTTATTCTCCTTGTTTGGGGCTTCTGGTATCAGATATTAGTCCTGGGTAAAATCTCTGATACGGATGTGCATTTTTGATGGATATCAAGATTGAAACTGATGCCAGTGTTGACATAATTGCAACCCTAGCTGTATGTTTTTGTGTACGTACAGCGAAGCAGGCTGTCTCTCCGGGAATGATGAGCTGGATGTGTCCTGATACAGCATTCTCACTCACACCAGACTCCATCCAGATCTGGCCAAGCTCATTACAGGCCTGAGAGAAACACATTTAAATTAATAACATATACAAGAACAAAGTGTGTAAAATATGTATTGCAGACTGCAAGCTCCGTGTTGTCTGACAGTGATGTACTGACTGTATTAATAGCCATCCTGGCCTCAAAGTTGTCCACACAGCTCAGGACTAAATCCACCGGTTTTCCCTCCTCCAGTCCTCCATGACTGAGAACACACACAATCACCTGTCAGGAGGGCCTTTGCTACCTTGGAGATGAATGCGGGCATATACAAAATGGAAAGCAGAAATTCCCACCTGATGCGATCCATGAAATGTGTGAAGTTATCCATTGTGGTGATGTTGTAATTATGGGTCTCAAATGTCACATCTGGGTTGATGCTCCTGGTGGGTAAAATGACAGGTTAGGAGAGGTAAACAAGAAAAAACAAATGTTTGTATTTTGGATTTTTTTGAAAAGGGTGTACCTGAGTGTGTGTTCTGCTGCTTCCACCTTACTAAGTCCAGCCTGGTGAGGTTGGAAGAACAGCCGATTCATATTGGCCAGCTCCACTTTATCATAGTCAAAGAGTAGCAGCTGTAAGGACACAAGCATACATGAGGCTGGATATGGGCGAACATAGACTTTGCAACTGTATTTATGAGATAAGAAGCTATAAGGGAATGTGACAAAAAAAATTAAAGTTTGTATTACCTTACCAATGCCACATCTTGTGAGCATTTCAGCTGTCACACTGCCCACTCCCCCAACACCAACCACAGCTACTGTGTATGTCCGGATTTTCTGTTCATACATATGGGGGGATTAGAGACTATTCTCTAATGTCCAATTCTTGTAAAAAGAATTATAGCTAACCTTTCATACATTTTTGGAACAATATCTTTCAAAGACGCTATGATCCCTATATAAATATAGTATAGCGGTTTATGTTATGTTATGGCATAGCGGTTCCTGAAAAAACAATATTCCTGAGTTGTCATACCTCATAGTCATCCACGATGCCCATTCTCTTCAAAGCCATTAGACGACTGCAAAGAAAACATAACATCATATTAAAAAAACAACTCCAACATATGGGTTATGTGTGACTAATATCTGACTAACAGTAGGCGTAGCCTCTCAACACGTCCCCACATCAAGCATCACAAAACTGAAATTTTTAACAAAAGTATCAAAATAAGTCACCTGTATGGGTTGGAATCCACAACCTCAGCGCTCATTCTGTCAATTTTCTGTCTGTAAAGTGTCTGGTTGTTGTCAGCATCTTCCACAGCACACTGCCTTTGCTTACACTTTATCAGCTCATTTTCCAGCTCTCTCACTCGCAGCTTCAACTCTTCTACAGTCGCCATTATTGTTGCAAATAACGACCCAAAACCAAAACCAAATAAAGTGGACGAAATACAGTGTCGGAAATGAAATAATAAAACGGCTGGACGACTGAATCAGTGTACTAAGTACACGTCTACACAACTCAACTTAGCTGTCAAATTGAGTTTCTGTAAACAGTGTCCGTGGAGAAACGGCGTGCAACGGCTACAAACGTTCCGACACGAACTGTCAGTTTATTACATTCTCACAAGCACACGAAAGCTGATTGACTAAGCTCATGTATGATCATTAACTCTTGGAAATCTGGTGAATATCTGAAGGAAATCGACGAAAATTAATTAACTGGGAGGAAGAAGGAAGTCACATTGGGCGTGTGTGCATCGTTGAATGGTCCGACCACCAAAGCTAAAGCTCAGCAATGAACCTAGAAATTATTAATCTGCTCTGACTGAGATATGGAGGAACTAACAACTCCTGTACGGGAACAGCATAAGTTTAATGTTGGCAAACTTCAGAGATACCTGGCCGGCAAGTCAAGGGTGTCAAACAATGACACACTCACTGTAAGACAATACAGGTGAGGCCGTGTTGCATCGTTTCACCATTTCTTAGCCAAGTCAATAACAAGCCATTTTTTGCACAAATTGTGGTTTACTTCCTTGGACAGTTTCCTGTTGTTTTTTTCCCCAGTGCTGGCCAGTCCAACCCCACCTTTCTAATCCAAACCGCCTCGGAGAGTTATGTTCTCAGAAAGAAACCCCCTGGCATGCTGCTGCCAGGGGCACACAAGGTAAAGCTGGCATGATTTAAACGCATCAGCAAGATTCAAGATCATTTTACCACTCGCTTGTTGACTGCACTGTCGTCAACAAATTGTGTAGTACTACCCACTGTCCAGCAGGGGGAGAACCTTCATTTGGTTTGGTTAGCTGACAAACTGAGAGTCCAAAAGTCAAAAAGAGGCAATCAGTCAACTTATTTATTTTATTGTATCTATTTGTTGTTGTTATTGTATTTTTGTCAAGAATAAATCTACATGTTATTATGAAAATCATATCTGGCAGAAATAGCAATTACTACTTCTGCTACTATTGAGCCTACTAAGGGTAGGGACAATAAACTTCAGCACACACTGTTTTGGTTATTGGTGTTGTTGTTTTTTTTGTTTTTGTTTTTTACTTTTTTTCCCCTATATTTGTACTTCTTGTTTATTTTTTTCTCAAATATTTGATGCCTCTTTGTTTTGTATGTATGTATTTTTGTTAAATTTGGTCACATTTAATGACTGATATGAAATAAAATAATTAAAAAAAGAATTAATAAATGGGTCTCTCAGAATGGTTGACCCATGTGATTGTGTGCAGGTGGACAGGGAATATCAAGTGCAGAAGGCCTTGTTCTCTGCTGGCTTCCCTGTGCCTAAGCCCTTCTTGCTGTGCACTGATACTTCAGTCATTGGAACAGAATTCTACTTGATGGAGCATGTAAAGGTATGTTTGTGCAGCCAAGGCTAAATTTCATTTGACAACAGGGGCATCAGTTCACCCAACCCCAAACTATTGCAAAGTCATAAACTTATCAACCTGCATACATCAACTAAATTTCATGGACAAATGAAGCAGTTAATGTTAACTGACATGATTATTATCTAGATTATTTAGATTATCTGATGAGTGTAATCAGTTATTAGCCTTTGGTCACCAAAAGCACACAGTGTAGAGCGATCACTGGTACTAAATGCTGATTTTTGTTTTGAAGATATGGCTTCCAAATACATTCTTGCAGTTTTTCTTTACCTGTGTTTTTCATTGTCATAATTCAACTATAAAATACATTTTTTACTCACTGGCTCACAGCCTCAGTTTGGCTTGACATACCCATCTGATGCTCCCAAACTTGTCAAAATGCTCTCTCTTATTTCGTGTCAAATATTTAGTACTGGCTTCATGTCAGAGGCATAACTCGTCTGTGTCCGTTCCCGTCGAGCAGGGGCGGATATTCCGGGATATTCGTCTCCCAGGAGTGAGGGCAGTCGAGCGAACTGCGCTGTATGTGGCTGCAGTGGAGGTGTTGGCTAGATTACACTCGCTAGACCTGGCATCACTGAACCTTGAAGGGTATGGGAGAGGCCCAGGCTACTGCAAGAGACAGGTGAAATGAAATATTCTTCATATCGAATCAATTCAACTTCATGTGTCTCCTTTGGAAAGTTATTTTTAAGCAATGCAGCACGATGTTGTACGATGTCAGGTGTGTAATTTCTAGCTGGTTTATGCATTTTAAAGATGCAACATTCCTAGTTTTTCTTGCTTCAAAGGTGACCACCTGGACGAAGCAGTACAAGGCTGCAGCCCACAAAGACATTCCAGCCATGAACAAACTCTCTAACTGGCTAAAAGACAATTTACCAGCCAATGATAATGAAGTCACGCTTGTCCATGGAGATTTCAGAGTGGACAACTTGGTTTTCCATCCAACAGAGGTAGAATTTCTCCAACACTGTTCTCACCACTCAGCTGCACGTGACACGCACAGCTTTACAATGTGTGCTTGCTGTTACCAGGCACGTGTGATCGCGGTGCTGGACTGGGAGCTGTCCACCACGGGGCAGCCGTTGGCAGACCTGGCCTACTTCATCATGCCTCACTACTGGCCCAAAAGCGTCAACATCAGCAGCACAATGGGCACCTTTAAAGGAATAGAGGGTGATGACACTAAAATCTCCAAGTTGATAATGAAGATAAATGTAATGTTTTGGGTGACTGGATACATGGAAGAGTATCCAGTTGTTGGTGTCCCTACAATATGTCCCTGCCTTGCTAATTGTGTCCCTTTTTAATGAGCAGGTATCCCAACTGCTGAAGACCTGATGTCTGTTTATTGCCGGTGCCGAGGGATCCCATCCACTTTTCCACAACTGAATTTCTACCTGGCCCTGTCTGTCTTCAAGATGGCAGGGATTAGCCAGGTTTGTGTTCAAGTTCAAATTTCCTGTTATTTGTCTTTTGTAGGTATACATATATTGGAAAAATACAATATCAGCCATGCCATGAATCAAAGTGGTTCTCACTCTTGAGAAATTGATAAATCCTTTATATTGCCGGCTTATTAGTTCATTTCATTTTTCATTTCATATGCTTTCATTGCCCCCTTGAGGAAATTTGCCTTGGGCTTAGTGTTGCATATCATATGCATGACATATATCGAACAAACATATCAGTCACCCAGACATTCATAAATATAAATAAAAATGTGCTTAAAATAACATGTCATGTTGTTTAAAACCAGCCAACCATTATAGTAAAACCAACCAAATCAATCAACCAATCAATAAAAAAACAAACCATGTAAAAGTGCTAAAATATAAAATGCTAAGAAAAGTGCTACAATGTTAAATACTACAACATGCAGCATCTTTAATCGCCCGTAATGATTCTTGTTTGAAGTGTTTATGGATACAAGCACAAAGGAATCTGTTCTGTTTGCACTTTGGCACTGTGTAGTGCCTCCTGGAGGGTAAGAGTTCAGATCCAGAGCACAGAACATGGTCTGGGTCAGCCAGGATTCTTTGTGCTCCTCTGGGCACTGACGACTGATAGACAGACTGAACACAATGAAGTTCATTTTTCCTCATAACCTTCATGGCACATTCTACAAGTCTGGCCAGCTTTGATTTAATTTGATCGCACAGAATTGTTCCCAGAATTGTTGCATGTATTTCATATTTAATTAAGCTCTCCAGGATTGCACATCATTTTTTACTGACTCCATGGCCTTCTGAGGAAATACAACCTTTGTTGTACTCTGGAGCGCAGACTGTCAGCATATTAAAAAATAAATAAATAAATAAATAAATACTATCTCCTTAACATCACAGGGGTCCAGATGCATTCAAGCAAAAATAATCAAATATAATGACATTTTTCACTCTGTTTAATTATTTGCACTTTTCATTTATCAGGGGATCTATGCACGACACCTGCTGGGTAATGCCAGTGCGCCTAATGCAGCTCAGTTTGGCCTGACCGTGGAGCCTTTGGCTAAGGTTGCCTTGCAGCTTGCACACAGGTTGGTTTCCCCTAGTGTGATGGCTAATTAACTCACATTATACTTTACTGTGTGCACCCATTATGTAATGCATACCAGATCAGGTTATATGAAGCGTTAATGATTACCATGGGGAAATTGGGTGAGCACAGTTCAATAACATTGTACTTAGCTGTTAAAGTTAGATTAAGAAAGATGGTTACTGTCCAACAAAATGACACAACATGTCTGTAGGGGTTTTGATAGGGTTGTTGATCAGTTATTGGGATGACTTTATGATTACTTCACCAGTTACTGAAATGTTTTTTTTTAAAGGTCACTGTTTGACGTGTTCTTTTTTTTGGAACAAGAACTCCATCTTATTGGAATTTCAAGACCCTCCCACCCTCAACACCCACACCCACACATCAACTCCCAAATAGTATTTCAGTATTTCAGCTGCTCAGCGGTGGAGTTCAGTGTTCCAAATGACAGACCGGTGTCACAAGACATTCCATTCTCGAGCCAGTGGAAAAATGACAAAACAGTCTCATTACGGCATTTTTTATGGTGATATATTAACTCTTCAGTTGATGTCTCTGTTGGAGCTCTACTCTGATTGGCTCGCTCAGGCATTTGTTTTTGCAAATGTGATGTTATGATTTGTGTTGATTACAGACCTCCATAAGCTGCGGCACAGATGTGATGATGTTGAGAGAGGTTCCTAAAAGATAAAGACCTGTTAATACTCCTCTAAATGTGAACAATACACAATGTTTTCAGATGTGATAGAATATTTATGATATCTGAATTACTGCTGACCGCAAACACTTGCATCAACAGAATAATATGTAAATCCAGTTTAAATGGCAACATATTGATCCCACCTGTTAACCAAACAAGCCCTCCCTCCAACAGCCGCTTCTCACTCGACCTTATATCTTTACGACGTGTCATGTGTGTGTCCTCCTCCCAGGACCAGCCCAGGCCCGGCAGAGGAAGGGCTGTTCCTCCAGACAGCCAAAGGCCAGGCTGTCCTCCAGCAAGTCAGAGACTTCATGAGAAAATACGTGCTTCCCGCTCAGGAGGTCAGCGCCTGTGTCAAAAACAAAATAGATCTTCATTTATTCAGTGGAATTTAGCCTTTCACATGAAGCGGGTGCACAACAGTCCATTCATACATTCAGGACACATTCACTGAAAATTCATCAATTACAATATTTCATGCAGAATCATCACTATTGGCTCAGTGTGATGAGATGAATTCTGCAGTCAAGTTATAGCTGGTATGACTGAAATGGCAAATATGTTTTTCCTCTTTCTCTAGATGTTGACTCTGGTAATTATAATCTGAAGGCATGATAGATATTCTGTCAAGACAGATAGGGAAGCAAGCAAATACATCTGCATGTGCTGTAAAAACATGTCTATGATCATATGTCATATATTTGGAGAAACATTTATGATCACTATGGCATGAGGAGTGCAGCAGTGATAGTAAAATCAAAATGAAACTGTCTCTATGACCTCTGTTATCAAGTTTCTGTCTCATATTTCCTTTTGCCCAAGGAAGTTGCAGAGTACTACGCCAAACATGCTCACTCCCCACAGAGGTGGCACACTCCCCGCGTAATAGAGGATCTCAAGGTAAAGAGAAGCACTGAATGTATAAACTTTGCCATTTGAGCTTATGTAGCTTTGTCATTAAATAGATCATGTTTTCACCTCCTCCACCCAGAAGCATGTTTTTATTGGGTTGTTTCTTAGCCCAAATCATATTTTCTGTATAATCAGTCCAGTAGCCTCCTGTTCAGTATCAAACTAGCAGGTTCATGGGCCAAGTTTTTTTTTAATCTAGACTAAACAATGTTTCTCCCTGCCACACAATCCCTCCTATAAAACTCACAAGGAGTAATGGTATTCATGCCTGTGCTGATTCCACACGAAACTCCTGCTTATCGTCAACTCCACTGACTACTTTGGCCCTTCCACTGTCTGTTTTAAACAAATCATTTAGCTTGCGTGCATGTGTTTATGCATGTGAATGTGTATGCACAGTACATTCACATGTGTATGTGTGTGTCCAGGTGAAGGCCCGGGAGGCAGGGCTTTGGAACCTGTTCCTCCCGGCAGCCAGCGGCCTGAGTCAGCTGGACTACGCCTACATCGCAGAGGAAACTGGACGCTGCATCTTTGCTCCTGAAGTTTTCAACTGCCAGGCTCCTGGTAAAGAAAAAAAAACAAACAAAAAAAAAAACAGCTTGATCTCAGGTCCTAATGGAAACACTATGGCTTGTGCTGATATTTTATAGTAGTACACCCATTGATTGTTGGTGCAAAGCCGAATTCATACTGTCACATCTTGAGCTCTTTTTACTACATGCTTTTA
>OMLF01057708.1:4097-18820 GCA_900302615.1 Holocentrus rufus | reverse complement strand
TACATGCTTTTATTTATGATTTTATTTATGATCCACTCTGATTCTTTATCAATCCTGTTGAAGATCTAGTGTGAATTACAACATCATAAATAAAGTTATAAATGAGATCAAGGTGTGCAGGCTTTACTTTGCATGACATTTGTATCAATTAAGGTTATCATATTTTGGGAAAAAAGCTAAAATGGTATGATAAAAGTCTTTTTGAAAGCATCTTATATCTTATCTTCTAGAGAGTAATCGATTCAAATAAAGTCTGCAGTTTGACTATTTTTCCGTAGACACTGGAAACATGGAAGTGCTCCACATGTTTGGCAGTGAGGAGCAGAAGGAAAAATGGCTGGAGCCTTTGCTCAGAGGAGAAATCCGCTCCTGCTTCTGCATGACAGGTACTGAATGTGCTCACTTCACGTTATAATATGCACATCAAGTCAGGTCAGCGTGCTTCAAAATTAGACTGAACAAACGTACCATTATCTCTAGAGACAAACAAAAATGTGAGTGGTGAAAGTTTGTGGAATGCAATAAAAAAATGTGAAGCAACTGATTTACTGTGGGTGGCATTTACAGAGCATTTTGCAACACTTGATCCCCATTTCAGAACCATTGTGGCACCCATTTGTGTGCACAGTTACTAGGTGGTATTAAAGTTCCTCTTTCACAATATTTATACTGTTTGGGGTTTTTTTTCCCTAGTCTTCCCGTAATTGCTAGTATTTGTAAAAAGGCCAAGTTACCTGTGGCTGCAACGTACTCGTTGCAAGGCTTGCCGGAATCTTGTTTGCTACATACCAACAGCAAACACTGATCTGCGATGAGTAATCGCTCCCTGTTTGGTCCCCCGTCTCTTCTCTCATGGAAACAGTGGTGTGCTGTTACTGAGAACATTGCAGTGGGTGTGAGCCTCCCTGTACTTTTTGGAAACAGAGATTGGTGGTTAGTTAATGGCAGTGATTTGGAATGTTTTTGTTGGAAGTTTGGCGGCTTCATTGCACTGGATGAGGCGGGATAGACGCATCCATCCTCTGACTGATAAACAGTCTTGACTACGAGCTTTTAAAGGAAAATCTACTCCACACCAACAAAGAGAGTGGGATGAAAGCAAATGAAAACACTGCTGACGCACCCCATTAATATAACCCATTCTTTTTTTGAATTTGAGCTGCAGTCCAGAATTTAAGAAAGAACACAACACAGAGCAAAGACAGGGGTTTTGGAGAACTGTTTCCATCCCAAATTTACAGATTTAAAACTTTTCATACATTCTTGAATGTAATCTTGGAGTGACTTACTGATTGTTAATTAAAAAAATATCCAATTATTTTGTGAGATTTAAGTGAGAACATAATAGAGAAGCCATTTTAATGTCATTTTTAATTCCTGCAATATTGCAAGAGTGTTGTGGGAATTGGGATGTAAAAGTTACAAACTTGTGTGAAAATTTATCCTTAACTCTGAATTGTCACCATAAATTTTCATGCATCTTCCAGTCTTCCTAAATCTTCACCACAAGTGTTGGAACCGCACAGAGTCTGGATTTAAGTAATTCATCAGGCCAGATTTATCTTTTCAATTTACTGTTGTGGTTAACCGGCTGACATGTGGTTTCCCCAGAGCCTGATGTTGCCTCCAGTGATGCCACCAACATGGAGTGTACTCTCTGCAGAGATGGAGACCACTGTGTTATCCAGGGCAAGAAATGGTGGAGCAGCGGTATGTCCATTAATGTTTCTTTTTGTTTTACAAAAGGCAGCTTTTGATTTATTGTCCTTCCCAGGGCACTTTTAAGAGCCCGTGTTGTGCTTTTAGGCCTCGGAATCCCATCAATCATTAATGACTGCTTATTAACGGCTACTTTTATGTTTGTTTGTTCTGAATGCACAAATAGATTTTTATAAGATTCCTGTGAATTGGTGAAAGCCTTTTATTTCAACTTGAAACTGACATTTGTGAGTCATGTACTCAGAGCATTCTCAGAAAGACAGCACGTTATATGTAATCAAGACGCCGTACCAAAGTGCAACAGATGAAACCGCTCAGCCCTGCTGCTAACACATGGACAACAGAAATGCACGCATGTACCAAAACACGAGTCATAGAATAAGCATCGTAACATGTAGGTGATACTTTAATGAGTGTGGTCTGCCTTTGATTTAGTTTTTTCTGGAGAATAGTTTGTAGGTTGTTTTTCTTGGATGGCAGGATGGACCAATAAGAGGTTACAGGTGCAGTCCCCAAAAGCCAATGCGTGTCCATTAATGAAGCCTGGCATGCTCGCTCATAGTGGACAAGAAAGTCAGCTGAATGCATTTGTCTGAATGGCTATTCAGGCTTCTCTGTATTGACTTTTTATGTACACATTGAATTTCAGTGTTTATTTTAAGGAGATCTTTTCAGTGATTCATCTATGACTCAGTCTCTTGCTCTGTTTAGGTTAGTTTCATGTTGAGTAACCGATTACTGGCTACAAATTATCTCAGCTTATGTTTTCTGATCATGAGAGATTTATTAAACAACTTAATACTGAGAAATGCTCGCCAACATGAGGTCACTGAGATAAAATTAAACCAGAATCCTTTGGTGTTTGATTGGTAGTTGTCGTATATTGTGGTTTGTAGATATAAATATATCTATATATGGTGGGCCCCTTTAATTAGTGCGAGTTGGGAACATATTTCAGATGCGTGCTGTGTCACACATTGTGGGTTGAGGTTCTCTTAATTTAAACATTCCCAACTCAATGGGAAACACTGGCATCTTTAGTGTGTTTGTTTGTTTTGTTCTTGTTTTCACATCCGCACAGACTTCCTCCTGAACTCGCCTGAAAGCCTCTGAAATTATATCTTTCACATGAGCAGACTTCCACTTGTATGTTACTGCCAACAGACACCATAATAATAGGGACATAATAATTTGTTAATAAAATTATAGTTTAATTTAATGCTCAGTGATTTTGACCTTCTTGTCTCCATTAAAGATTAAGTCAGTAAAATGTTCTGTATTGTGTTCTGGATTAATCTATTCTAATGTCAGCACTGCTTCTCCATTACAAGGGCTTATTCAACTTAGAAAAACTGCCAAACCTCATGTGTATCACGCCGGGAAAAAAATTTTCCGTTTAAACCTTTGCACTGCACCTGTCAGGCCGTCACCTATGACCTGCAGCGACACCTACACAAACTGAATCATTTGTAATTGGTCATGCATGCCTGCTTCCTGTTATGCAACCCGTCCACCAGCCCTGAATCAACACTGGTGCCAAATTTGATTTTCTGTCAAGCCCTGCCAAAAGGAGCGTTGAATACAGGCTAACAGAATTAGTTCAGGTTTCTCTAAATATGCATTGTAAATGTATTGGAACGGATTATTTCAGCATTCTCTCTTTACCATAAGAAGAAAAAAAAATCTTTGGCTTTTTGACATTGTCTTTAGCCTACATGAATTCACTCCTCTTCCAATTTTCTCATTTTTTCGGTTGCTGTCTCTATCTATTCTGACTCACCGGCACATCTTCCATATCACTTAGAGGAGAAATCCGATAGTTGTCTGAACCCGCAGTGAGTCATCCTGCCCACATGGATTCATTTGCACCGCAGCTCGAGCAAGAAGAAGTAAAAGTAGATCATGCCGTGTGAAAAACAGTCGAAAAAACAGTTCTGTCACTGTTGTCTTATATTGTTATGGTATGTCCTTGGTTGCTGTTGTAAGCATCTCCAGGGACACTGCGCTGTTATGGTCACGCATTTTCCATCACTCTAGTTTTTGTTTCAGTTTGTAGAGTACTGGTTTTCCTTGAAACTGGGAAACAGAAGGAAAGGAAACCTTTTTTGCACAGCATTTGGTTACAATAATTACCAAGGAGTTTCCCCATTGTGTTGTTGTGGTTTTCTTTGTATTGCATGACTGCTGTTTGTCATGGCATAATGGGCCGTAACCAGTTAATGGAGGGATTACCGCATCCACTTAGCAGTTTTCTACTTTGCTTTGTGTTTTTGTTTAAAATTGTTTGTGGCAGATAAAATTGTCAGATGAAAGAAAGGTCGATAGATTTTGTTGGTGCCGTGCTGCGGAAGCTGCAAGACTCCCAAGTGTGCGATAATTAAGTGCAATGATTCCCAGACCTGCAACGCCTTATCTTAAGGCCATAGTAACTGCATGCTAATACACACACATCTGCACGTTTGCCAATATTAGTAGGCCATATTTATGTTTCTGGCATTTAATATTTAATAGTCTTTATAGCTTGTAATATGCTCCCTGAGTTAAGCAAAACGATCATGATCTGATGCTATATTTAATGACATTGAGCCACATAAAGCTTGTCTATAATTACCCCTCATTTTACTGCCTAGCTCATGGCTTGTTCAGGCTATAATGAATCCCTGTAAACTGCAGATCGTGAATGCAGAGTTCAGTTTGATGATGGCATATTTAAGCGCGAGTTGTCGTGATCTGGGACACACCCAAGGTTTAATCTGTCTTGTTTGTGCCATTCATTGTCCTTGTCTCCTCACCCAGTTTCTCATGTGGCGTGCAATGTGATTCAGTCATTTTCCTTGGAACACAGTCACTCCTCCGTTTGGTGACAGATGAAACTGTAGCCTGGACCTTTGTCTCTTCTCTCACACACTTCTTTGTGTATTACACAAAGCTCAGGTCACAAACATCAGAGCTGTACGCCATTATACCAGAGAGATGATGACTAACAGGTGCTGTAATGCAGAGGAATGGTAAACAGTAAGAAAGATATATGACTTGAGGCCATTATGAGCTATCTGTGGCGGATCTGGCCTGGGAGATTTTGTTCAATTAGGCTCACCCCTATCAGTCATTGATGTGGCGCTGTAAACAGGCTTGAATGAAGCTCTGTTAAACTCTTGGACTGTGGCCACATGGCATTCTGGGGCTTGATTTGATATACACTGAATACATTTATGTATTTACGAGTTCTGTTCTGGCTTGAGCGAATTACATGATTGTTCTGTGATCTCAGAGAGGAAAAGATGGAAGTCCCCTTTAGAGAGAGCATATGTTCACCACCAAAATCATTTGTCATCATGCAGGACTATGGATTGCACACCACTGCAAACCCTCCGGTCTTTTACACTGAGATTATTCAAGTAAAGAAAGGATGAGTGGAATGAAAGAAGCATTTATGCTGGAAGCACCTAAAAGGAGGAAGCTGTTTCCCTGTGTGACGGCTCCCGCTGTCTGCTTCTCTGTCTTTGGTCTGCAAATGTCTGTGACTCTGTGGGTGCAATCAAGCCAACCTCATCCCAGCCCAAACCCATGTGACTGCGTGAAATGAGATGCAGCTGATGGTATGGAAGGCAGAACAGTCTGAGAAGTTTAAATTGGTGTTGATGAGAGGAACGAGAGTTTCAGTTTCAGTTCAGTTGCATTTAATTGCGACAGATGTAGGTAGTTGTATCTAACAGAAAATCTTTGTGCATTTATTTAACAGACTCCCTAATTGTATACAAGATATTCTGTCTCACTAAGTGCATATTACCCAGAGAGGAGTGTAACAATTCATTCATTGCATCGATACAATAATTCAGAATTCTGCCAATTCAACTGATCTGCTAAAAAATATAAATATAAATTATCACTCTTACTTCGACCTGAATCAGTATGAAATGCTTTGAGCCAATACATTCATGGTTTGTAAACAAAAAAAAACTAAAAATTCAAAATGAATAATGGCTAAATAGAAATCTCAACTTGTTTTTTTATATAATAAATAATGTTAAAATGTATTCTGTTGTGTCTTTTTTCTTTCATTTCATAAAATAAGATATTTAATGGATATAAATGGCTGAAAGTACTGAATTCAAATGCTGACTCAACTGTGGTTTACAAATTCAAATCAAATTGAAAAAAGAAAAGACATGCTTGGATCGAATTGCCACCTGGTGAATCGTGAATCAAATTGACTACCTTTTGAGCAAAAGATTCACACCCCTATACACAACTGTACAAATACACACAAGGCTGACAAATTGTACTTTAGTGTTTGGTTATTGATGTCCCTGCCATTTGTACATGCTACCAACAATATACTGTATATATAAATTTGTGGAGTTATTTACAGAAAAATGTGTAACTGTTTGAGTCTCAGATAGTAAAGGTACTGGTGTCTTGGTCTGGATCCGAATCAGACTTTGAGTGCACCTGAGCGGGTGAGTTGAGTGCGATCTCCACCCCCGGCTCTGCGGTGGCATGTTGCTGGCGTCCCCCGAACCGCTGTCCGAGTTGCTTGGCAGCCTTGATGACGTGTCCCTTGAAGGACGAGCCAATGAATGCGTAGAGGATGGGGTTGATGCAGGCGTGGATCAGCGCCAGGCTCTCCGTCACCTGCAGAGCCCGGTCCAGCGCCTTGCTGGTCTCACAGTCCGTGACCAGCATGTACATGATGTCCAGCGCCCGGCACAGCTTGACCACATTGTAGGGCAGCTGGGTGAGCACGAACACGGCCACCACGGCCAGCAGAACCCGCAGGGTGCGGCACTTCCTGGTTCTTCGCACCCCGACTGCCTGGCACAGCACCCGTCCCACGCAGGAGTAGCACACCACCATAACCAGGAAAGGAATTACAAATCTGAGGATCACCTCCAGCAGCTCCAGGGCAGCCTTGGCAGACTTGGCCATGGAATGGGGATAGACAGCCGTGCAGGCCATCCTGTGTGTCCACGAGTGCTTCACCGTGGAGAAGATGAGGTCAGGAAGGGCAAGAAAGGCAGCTATAGCCCACAGCACCAAGCACACCACGACCCACAGTCTCTTTGTGCGAGGACCTGGCCCGGTCCTGCCCCTTGCAGTGTCGGCTACAGCACGGTAGCGATCCACGCTGATGCACGCCAGCAGGAGCATGCCACAGCCGAAGTTGGTGCCGTAGAGGAAGGTGTTGAGCTTGCAGGCTGCCACGCCCAGCCTCCAGCCGTGCACGGCGTCGGCCGACCAAAAGGGCAGGGTGAGGAGAAGCAGCAGGTCGGAGATGGCCAGGTTGAGGATGCACATGTCTGTCAGGGTTCGCAGGCGGCGTGGCGACGCGTAGACCACCACTACCAGGGCGTTGCCGGCCACGCCGACCACCAAAGCTAGTGTATAGATGACAGGGAGGAAGATGCTGGCAAAGGAGCGCACCGACTCTTTGTCACAGATAGTGTGATAGTCGGAGTACTCATAGGTCTCGTTGTCGTTCTCGTAGTCTTCATGGTAGTAGAAGTCGTCCATTATCTGCTCTGTGGGAGAAGCAGAGGTGGAACTTTATAGAAAGCTTTCACCTTTTAGCCTTTCAAAGTTTGTTTGTATTTAGCAAACTTTTATTCCTTTTTTTATTGCCTTTTATGACTTAGGGGCTAATGTAATGCATAAAGACTGCCATTTATGCTTTATTTAGTAGATCTAATTGAGATGCAGGACACAGCAAAGAGAGTGCTTGGAAACCAGGAGCAGGAAAATGGGAGTTCCACAGTATTCCCCATCGGAGGAATCTCTCTTGCATGATTTCCTTAACAGCTTAAGTCCTGTCTGTCTGAATTTTGTGCGGGCTTGTTGATCCAGCTGGAAGCGTGAGGAAAACAACCGAGGCGCTGAACAGAAAGTGAGCTGAAGTCAGTTGGTCAGTGTCCAATTGAAAATGGTCATAGGGCTATGGCAAGTGGAAAACTTGTGTACTGCTCCTTTAAACCCACAACAAATAAGGTGCTATCGTCATTCCTTGTCAAGCTATCATTTTTTTTCCCCCAAATGCGAGATAGTGCAAACTGCAAATCAAACTGATTACATCTACCGTGCATTATGTAGGCTTGGTGTTTAACGGCATGGAAACCCTATCTGATCGGTAAACATGATTTTTCAGCTGTGCAGATGCATGCTGGGGAACTAACACTTTATCCAGACCTGTGGTGTTGTTAACCTTCCCTCATGTTGTTGGCTGCAGATGGAGATGTTGCGATAACTGTGGACTTTCATGGAATAGGACTGTGTGTGTGTGTGTGTGTGTGTGTATGTGTGACGTTCAAATTGAGTGTCAGTGATCTTGACCCTATGGAATTAAATGTGCGCTAACTCAGACAAGCACTTTATCAAACAATGCAATCCTTGTTGCCTTGAAATCTGATCAACATATCCAACCTCATTGCATTTCTCGTCCTTTGAAAAACATCAGGATTTAGGTGAGTTAGTGTTTCACCTCACAGTGTTATAAATCAATATCAAAAAGAAATCAATATCTCCAAAGGAAGCGCGGAAATCCAACTGTCAAAACATGTTAGACAAGACATTGTTCATCACATAATAACTGGCTCAGGACTAGGATGTTATGTGAGAATGATTTTGCATCCTATAATCATTTTGGCATGTCCCCTTTGCAGCTTGGCTGTCAACAGTAAAATTAAGATTATTTACCAGGTTTGTTACATAATCAGGCAGTTTGTCTTCATGGTTGGGAGGAGCGGGAGCAACAGATGTTACTTTAGAGCATTCAAAATATGTCAAGTATTCTTCTGCTGTCAACAGCTGTGCATAGATGAATTCATATGGGAGCTATAAACAGCAGTTTTAATAAAATATCTTAAATCTTTTGATAATTTGGGTTTCACAAGATGAGCAGAGCAAAAAAAAATCTGTTGAATTGTTGATCTGTTGTCTATTTGCTTTATGCAACAATTTGATATGAGTATTGCAGCCTAAATATTGACACAAAAGTCTTTCCTCTGTGTATGTGAGCTGCTGTGGTTCAATAAGTTAATCTTGTTATCATTACCTCAGCATGACTATATACTAATGTCATAAAGCCTCTGGAAAAAGGACTTTGACTGCCAGGCCAACAATAAAGTTATACGTCAACTGTGGAAAAACTTGGCACATAACTTTTTTTAAAATGAGAGTACAAAATGTTATAAATGTGGTACAGAAACAGTAAACAACTTTTTTTCATTCATCTAACCATATTTCCATATTTATTTCTTAATGGAAAAACTATTAACTCAAGTGATAAAGTTTCTTACCGTCTGTGTCTGCCCGGCTTTGCGAAGTTGAGATGGTATTAGTCCTTTTTACACACACTCACACACACACAGTTGTGGTGTATGTTGAGGAGAAATGCTGTATGAACTGCAGCACTGAAGTGACGGAGATCTCGTTGCGTCAGCCCATCCCACCCCTTGCAATGCCAACAGAGCCGGAGCACCTCTCTGGTGCACGTAGCTTCTCAGCATGAGGACGTGCGTGTATGTGAGGGAGGGAGGGAGAGAGAGGAGAGAGAGAGAGAGGGAGAGAGAGAGAGGGAGAGGGAGAGAGAGTGGGTGCAGGACAGACAAAAACAGCTTTATTCAAGCTTTATTCAGTTTGTATGTTGTACTTGAGCAGCATTCAGCAAAGAGGAAGTTGTTTTATTTTAAGAATCAGTTAAGGTGCCAGCTCATACTGTACAAAGGTCTCGAGTGACTCTCCTTTTATCCATGTGCTGCACATTAAAGGGACAAAAGAACAGGGTTCATCTTGGTCCCATTAGCCAGGCTCCTGGTTTCTGTTCTGGCCTGCCTGAAAGCAGCCATTATCATTTTTTGTGGTGTGGTGAATTTCGATTGACAGCCTCGTTCTCATCAGCCGAGATCCTGTAAACTATAAAGTGATTGGATTTCTGACAGTTTGAAGGAGTGGTGCTCTGATTGACCTTTTAAGGCGGCTGTGATTTCATTGTTGTTTCTTGGGAATAATGTTTCCTCGTTCAGATCTTGTTTTGGATTCCTGTGTCTCTGTCCCCGTCTGTCTCAAAATATTTCTGTCTGTGTCTCAGTATACACAAAATATTAAAACTAGGTCTCTCTCACTCTCTCTCTCTCTCTCTCGCTCTCTCTGGATTGTTGAACATATTCTTGAGGAATAAATAAATAAAATGACAAGTAGGCTTCTGTGCTTTATTGACATTTCAGTTTTCGTTTTAGTTTCAGTTCAGTTTTAGTTGTGATTTCAATTTTCCCTTCATAATTCACATCTCAGCTGAAGGTCTAAAAAAGCAAATGGCCCAAAAATAAATAAAGACAGAAAGAAAGAAAATCCCCAGGGCTTATTATGAAAGGAAGAGATCCATTTGCGTCAAAGCATTTCCGCACATCACAAAGTAATTTTTTTATTTATTTTCATTTCTCAACCATAGGAGCACTTCAAGCGGGAAAAAAATGCACCTAAAATGTTTGGATCCCTTCCATCACCGGGCAGGGATAGGGTTGTTTTCATTCCGCTCTTGGTGGGACGTGTTCGGGCAGGCCGGCGCGTGACAGCGGCTCTCACCTCTCATCGCGGACCATTCCGGCTTGTATGAGGGTTCTCAGGAAAACCCAAGATGCCCCAGGGCCAAACAGGCTCTCCAAGATATTACAACCTGGAGTCTGGGTGGAGTTGTGTACATGTATGCACTTAGTTACAGTGACAACGTAATTGACTCTTGGCATAAAGTAGTGCTGTCAGAAGATTGAAAGGCTGAGCATCTGTTGGCCTGTGTTTTGTTTCTGCTGGGATTCTCACATCCACAGACTTTGTTGATGTCTCCTTTTTCTGTCTGGTGTCCATATGTCTTGTCCTCAGGGGACAGGAGGACTGTTTGCCACTTGGAATATAAACAGGAAGGCAGGCCATTGGTCACCCTCCCTGCACCCCAGGGACTTGAAGTCCACATGAGGAACTCTCCGTCCCAAAGCGGCCTCCCCTTCAACCATAGCTTCTGTGAAGTCAAAAAAATTCTTGGAAAGTGGTATCGTTTGTGCCGTTATCAAACTCTGCGGTATCTTATCATCGACCTACATATCGCAGCACCGCTTCATTCCTGTGGCGTCTCATTCGCGCTGCATCTTGTATGTTTTCCAGCATATAAAAAAGGCAATTTATTCGATAAAGTTCAAGGTTCTTCCAAAGATTCGAGTTTTATTGCATATGAGCGAATCCAAGAAAAAAAGAATACTCAGGAAGTATAAATCAAGCGGTGGCTCTCTCAGCTGGCAGTCATACCATCCATCTGTCAGTAGCTCCATCCGTACTGAGCACGTCAGACAGGGACACAGTGTTTTCCTTCCACGCGCAGGTCATGGCATGGTGAAGGACAGACTGTGAAAAAGGGCTTGTTCCATTGTTTATTACGCCACCAGACAGCACATGCACGGGTCAAATAAACTGTTTTACTGTTTACTGTACAGTGTCATGCTTTTCTCTTCTTCCTTTTTCTGTTGAAATGGCCCCATGCAGGTGCTGGTAACCCACAATGCAAAGTGGCCATTGTCATGTGCAGGAGCAGTTCTCAGGAAGTTAACAACAGGTCAGTGTTGTGGTCGCCTGTTATGAAGAATATTTGCATGTCAATTTCTTCCTGTGGTGTCTAGGAATGTAAAACAGTTTTTTGCCGTCTTTGTTCACGGGTTCAGGGTGGCGGCGTCCTGTTTATGACCGCTAGTTTAAAATTTATTCCAGGATTTTGCTTTGAAACATTTCATCTCCACCCATTCAGCGTCACTCTTGGATGATTTAATATGAAACAAATGTATATTCCAGTGAGAACGAGCCCTTTCATTTTTGGCTCTTCATTTGATTCCTCTTTCTCACTCTTGGAATAATAAATAAACCCTCCTCAGGAAGTGTATTTTCCCAGCATGCATTACAGATTAAACACCACTGCCAAGTGTTTCTTGAGGTGTGTCTCAAACTGATCGTGACGATTATTTATCGCTCAACAATAACTGTTTAACTTATAACTGTTAGGAGCCTTTACAATGTTCATAGCAACAGTCGTGATAATATCAACCATACAGAGGACATTCTGCAGCATGCACTGTCTCCTTTTTGTTGCTACAGCAGTTTCAAGCACACGCACACACAGACACACACACAAATAATCTTGCGTGTAGTTATAACAAAAGGAAAGTTAAAGTGCAATTTCCTGTCAGCTGTGGGTTTTGTAAACTTCAAAGTGGGATTGTTGAATTAACACCAAGTGTGAACGTATGGTTAATGTCTGAATTAACCTCAGAGCTTTTGATCTTGTCCCTCAGGCACGGCCTGCACAGCATGATCCTGGTGCCTATGGACACACCTGGAGTGAAGCTGGTCCGACCGCTCACCGTGTTTGGACAGGATGGTAGGATAACCGCCATTGTAATATCTTTATTTGGTTTCATTTTCCTTTTTTTCTTTAATAAAATCTCAACCTTTTCCTATATGCAAATATAACACAGAGCTCCCCTGCCTTGCAAAAGCCACCTGATTTCTATTTAACATCATGTTTTAAACAGGGTATGTGGTTTTGTTTTCCCACATGATTTTTCCGTCCACAGATGCTATCCATGGTGGGCACTTTGAAGTGCACTTTGATGATGTGCGTGTTCCTGCCTCCAATATTATTTTGGGTAAGAGACTTCCTCACTCTGTCTCCATCTTTTTATATCTTCAGTTGTTTATTCTGAGTGGTTCCTGTTGCACACCTGGCAATTTCAGTCTGGGCGCTTAGAGAAAAAACATTAACATCTAGAATGGTCTGTCTCACCATCCCTTGCAAATTTCAAATAATTTGTGAAAGTGTAATTTTAATTAAATAGTCAGAGTTATTTGAGTTTTGGAAGTAACGCTGTCTATAAAGTTGATCATTTGCAATCAAAATACCTCAAAAGTTGGACTGTACATAGGTTTTATAAACCCTGAACATGCATTTCTTGTTTTAAATAGATTCAGCACCTTTCAGTTATGGTGTGGGTGTGTCTGTGTGTGTGTGTGTGTTCCCAGGAGAAGGCAGGGGTTTTGAGATCGCCCAGGGTCGCCTGGGGCCCGGCAGGCTGCACCACTGTATGAGGGCTGTTGGCCTGGCAGAGCTGGCACTGGAGCTGCTCTGCCAGCGGGCCGCCCACAGGCACACGTTTGGCAAGAAACTCTACCAACATGTGAGTGAACATCGAACCAGAACTTCCTCCACAGATGTGATAAAGCTGCCCCTCGCTGTTGACACCTAGTGGTCAGATTTTTAATAACAACTTGAGCTAATACTCTTTCCTGTGTGTCCAGGAGGTGGTCGCCCACTGGATAGCAGAGTGTCGTCTCATGATCGAACAGACCCGCCTGCTGACTCTCCATGCTGCCCACGCCCTGGACACGCTGGGCAGCCGGGCTGCTCGCAAACAGGTTCCACAGCAAGATGCACCTCCCTGACATACAGTTAATTACAGTCATAGCAACACCCCTTTCTTACTCATTGTTATCTTGTCATTAGATCGCTATGATCAAGGTGGCAGCAGCCCGGATGGCCTGTAAGGTGGTGGACTGTGCCATCCAGGCACACGGAGGTGCAGGCGTGTCTGGAGACTTTCCCCTAGCACAGATGTGAGTATTTCCTGTCAGGGCTGAGCACTCTTATCCATACTGTATCTGGGACTTTGGATATCATAATACTCTGATAATGCATGTGCTGCCGTTTCTTGGTTTTAAAGGCTGCATTACAGTAAAACGATGCAATTTTCTTACCTCATAAACATCTGATAAAAGCACCAATTGTCATCCCCATGACATCATCACAATGTCAATATGGAGGTATTTGAAAATGTGATATTTGATGTTGTTCAGCCCTCAGCCCTTATATCATATGATGGACATCTTTGCCCACATTTAAAAGCTGCATTACAGTAATATGATGCAGTTTTTTTTAAACTTAAACTGCTCTAAAGGTTTAATTTGCCTCTACCCACTTGGTCACCATAGCAACATTGTTTATGAAAATGTCATGTGAAAATGTTACGAGAACACCAGTAATCATCCCTACAATATCAGTGTCGAGGTATTTGGTGAGAGATATTCTATCACCCAGCCCTATTTCCTGTGTACATATTTACTGGTCACTTAAGTATGAATATGACCTATATCTCTTTCCTGATGCCAACACTGCCACATCCACCCTCAGGTACTCATATGCGCGGACCCTGCGAATCGCTGACGGGCCAGACGAGGTGCACCTCTCCTCCATCGCTCGCCTAGAGCTGAGGGATCAGCTGAGGAAGGCGCAGAGCAAGCTGTGACACGGCGTGCACCACAAGACCAGATCCGCTGCACTAAATCAGGATAAGCTATCACATTGATCGCCATTTGCCAAGGCACTGATGGTGCCAGTTTTGCCTTAGAAATCACTTATCAGCTGCTGTCAACTGTCTGCTGGGGATTTTAATGAGCTAATACACAGCATATTGTGTGATCTCTATCTGACTTACATCAATTACTTTTGTAATTGTTTAAACCCTGGATAATTTTGTATCAACATTACTAAATGTAAATAAATGACAATGTATTATTGCTGATTAAATTTATATTATAAAATACACATTAAGAGTGTCAAGTGTTATAATTTCACCTGATAATTCATTTTTGAAAAAAAAGGACAAGCTTATTAGGAATTCTTTTTAATGTGAACTACAAAAACAGAAAATGACAGCATGAATATAAGACTAGAGTCATTACACTCTGTACGGGTGTGGTTTATCACATGGATGAATTCCATTGGGCGGTGGTGGGGAATAGGGACACACAAGCGCTTTTTTTTTTTTGTACAATATAAAACAGCAATGGCCCAATCCATTTGATACACAACATGGACACCCGTGCACCAACCACCTCTCAGTTGTTTTTACATGAACATTTGGGCAGAGATGTTCAACTGCCAGCTCAGTCAATTCTTTATACAACACGGCGCAGAG
>OMLF01057706.1:10877-22761 GCA_900302615.1 Holocentrus rufus | reverse complement strand
AATGCAGTACAATGCAATGTAGCCAGCAACAATCTTTATTGTCCACACAACACACAGTAAGCTCAGCAGAATGGCAAAAAACAACACACAGTTCAATCTTCAGGCTGAAACAGTCTCTGAAATCTTGACGGGGAAAAGGAGGACGACCTAGCTGGGTCGCGCAACCAGAGAGGGGAAGCTGGGCCCTCGAGCCCTCACAGTTCAGATCTTTAACCCCACGGATGAAAGGAAGGAAGCTACTGCGTGTGTAGTAGCTGGAGCTAGAAACTTGTAAGCAGAGGATTTAGCCAAGGAAGCCAACGAGCCGATGAGGAGTGGACCAAGATGATGTCGGGGACAGGCAGGGAATTTGATACCGGAAGAGCAGGCCATGGAAGCTGAGGTGCCGATGGGGGACAGGCAGGAGGAACACCGTGGCCAGGCGGGGAGGTGAAGACCGGGGAAACCAATTGAAGCCCTGGACGCTGAGACAGAGTGCGAAGTCAGAGACAGAAGGCAGGTAGGTTTACAGGGAACAGGCGAGGAGAACAGGTCGAGGGCAGACGGCATGGAGTCGGCAACGGGCGATCAGACAGGTAACAAGCGCTGGAAAGTCATGCATGAGTGCAAAGGAACAATCTGGCAACAACTGGTGGGTATGGTGGGGCTTATATATTGCACTGATTGACTGATGAGCTGCAGGTGTGTCGGCAGGTGAGTGGAGATAGCTGATGAGGGGGCGTGGTACCCGGTGGAGTGGAAAATTACTGGCTACAAAATGGCTGACTGACAAACTGGCTGACTGATAAAATGGCTGACTGACAAAATGGCTGACTGTGACACAACCGGGGACTCCATCGTTCTGCTGGGGGACTTCAATGCTCACGTGGGTAGTGATACCTGGAGGGGTGTGATTGGGAGAAACGGCCTTCCCGATCTGAACCTGAGCGGTGTTCTGTTATTGGATTTCTGTGCTAGTCACAGTTTGTCCATAACAAACACCATGTTCAAGCATAAGGGTGTCCATCTGTGCACGTTCTGCTGGGGGACTTCAATGCTCATGTGGTTAATGACAGTGATACCTGGAGGGGTCTGACTGGGAGGAACGGCCTTCCCGATCTGAACCCGAGCGGTGTTCTGTTATTGGATTTCTGTGCTAGTCACAGTTTGTCCATAATGAACACCATGTTCAAGCATAAGGGTATCCATCAGTGCACGTGGCACCATGACACCCTAGGCTGGAGGTCAATGATCGACTTTGTAGTTGTATCATCTGACCTTCGGCTGTATGTCTTGGACACTCCGGTAAAGAGATGGGCTGAGGTGTCAACTGAGCACCACTTGGTGGTGAGTTGGATCCGCTGGCAGAGGAGGAAGCTGGACAGACTTGGCAGACCCAAATGTACTGTGAGGGTCTGTTGGGAACGTCTGGTGGGACCCACTGTGAGGGAGGTCTTCAACTCCCACCTCCGGGAGAGCTTCGACCAGATTCCGAGGGAGGTTGGAGATATTGAGTCCGAATGGACCATGTTCTCTACTTCCATTGTTGATGCAGCCGTTCATAGCTGTGGCCGTAAAGTCGCCGGTGCCTGTCGTGGCCTACCTAAATTTTGTATTACAAAATTTAGGAGATCGTTTTCCTCAATTGTTATTTCCTTTTAAGGTAATACATTTGTGATCATTATGTTTGATTATTTTTGTTGTGTATTTACTTAACAACTTGGTTCTGACCTAAAGGTCAGAAAGGGGGGACTGTTATGAAAAATCTCCAACCTTGTATGAATGCACATTGGGCCCCTTAGTATGATGCGGTTAACACCTATAGACTTAGGTACCTCGACATCTAGTACTTTTCCCTAACCGACACCAAGGCCATCCCTGACCCTCCTTTGACTGATAAGCTAGACAGACAGTATAAACACTGCTCCCTGCCTGTGCCACTTCAGACATAGCCTGAACCTCCTTGTGTTCCTGTGTCTCCTTGATCAAGTCTTCTCATTAAACCTGCACGTAAGACATTCCAGTCTCCAGCCTCTTCTCTCCGGGCACTGACAACCAGTTTCTCCATTACAATTACCAATAAATTAAACTTACTGGCCCTTACATTGGGAATTCAGTTGGCCAACGATGTGAATGCTGATGTTCAGGTGATGGAAGAATCAGTGATTCCTGTGATCCAGAAGAGCAACTGCTGGTAGAAGGACGCATGGAGGTCTCTGAAGTATTGACTGAGGCTGCATCTGCGCTATTGCTGGAGGTCTCTGATTTCAAGAGGATAGTCCACATCAGTGAAGGTCATAGTAAATGTGGGAGGTTCAACAATGCGAGCCACCTTTGTTGTGTCCTTGTCCTTGATGTCTCTTGTTGAGGAAAGGGAAAAATATTCCTCTCCAAACTCAGCATCCTTATAATGCAAAGTGAAGTTCCCATAAAGCTTAAACATCTCTCTCACAATAGACTCAAGTTCATCCACAGTTTCAGGGATTCCATGAGGCAAATCCAGTTTGCGTATGTCATGGTCCTGAAAAATGATCCGAAGTTTGGCTTGAGACATTGGAGCATCTGTATGTGAAAACACATCACTTAAGGAATTGTTCCATTTCAATGAAAAATCAGTCATGTATTCACCCTCATGCCGGTGGCAGGTCAGGCAACTTTTTTGAAGCCATAAAATCTTCCCGGAGATTCAGAGGAAAACAGCTTGCTGCATTCTTCCACAAAAAAAAAATGTCAATTGTGACTACCAAAAAACATTACACAAAATAATAACATAAAAATGCCTTCAAACTGCTCGTGTGCTTTAAACTACGTCTCTTGAAGCCTCCACGTGCAGAGTTGACTTGAAAAGATGTCATTTACACCATGATCTTATACTAAATCCTCACTGTACATGCTGTGAATGCTGTCATCTGTTTTCTTCTGAATCCCTGGGAGTATTTTATGGATTTTATGGATTGAACTACCATCAGCATGAGGGCGAGGAGATGACAAACCATTCCCTTAAGTTTATGTTATAGAATAAATGCAGTCACATCTCCTAAACATTCGGTATCAGAGGAGAATCTTAAAACTGAAAATTATTTGAGATACAAGCATTGGAATTGGTATTTTTCAAATTTGCCAGTATACAGACAGGTGCTGTGAGGCTCATTACTTCAAGAAGTTAGCTTTCCCATTACACTGACATTTTCTTACTTCTATTTGTCCAAAATTAAACTTCTACAAATCCTACTGCAATTCTAAAAGCCCATTATATATTTGTTTCCAGACATTTATTTATATGGCAAATGACAAGAGTAGGAGGACAGCATTTTTAAATTGCTCAATGAATTTCACTGAAGCACAATGCAACGAAAGTAAAATAATAGATTAGCAAATTCCCGTGGATTAAAATGATGTGATAATCTCACAAAAAAGCCACAACTATGAAATTTCATCTTCTCTAAATTATATGTAGCTCATATTTTCAACTACTACTCGTTACTTTTTTGCATCTGCATGGTAGTCTTCAAGAGCCTCATCTTCTGCAGTAAGAATCAGCCTGGTCTGGGTTTAAAAAGCATCCCAGACTATTGGAAAAAGCAAGACACCAGTATTGCCTAATGTCTGATTATAGATTTAACGCTATCACATTTTGAAAATGATTATTTGTGCTCAAGTATTTTTAAGTAAAAAAAGACTCCATTTTCTTCATGAAATCATAACTCCATGTATTATGATGCAATTTGATTATTTTATGAGGTCTTGTGGGTAAAGTTAAACAAATGACAAGGTGTACTGTAATGACCACTTTGCCATCTATGGTATGTAAATGTTGCACTTTGGTGTCACTATATGCTTCTCTGCAACAGTGTATGCTGCCATTGGGAAGACGTCAGACACCTCACTTAGCTCAGTCACTTTAACAGTTCTTGTATTTTCAAGCTCATAGCTTAAAAGATGTTCAAATGATGTACAACAGCTGTCTGAATCAACTCTGCAAATCTGGCAGACCACCTGTGGTCTGCCAGATTTGTGTGCCAGGATCATTCCAGTGGAGTAACTGTGTCACTGAAACACAATGTGTTTGTTTCCAGTACTTTCTTAATGTCTTCCCTCAGTACAGTCAAATCCACCGTGGACAGTTTTGTTACCTGTAGAGATGGTTGAACAAAATTACTGCCATGTAGATGGTATGCAATCATTAATTGATGCTTCACTGCAAGAGACAACAGTATGTTTCGGAAGCTGTGGGTATGCTTTACTACACGCTTGGGTAGTGCTCTAGGAGATGATGCTTTGGAATAAGTTTGTCCTGAGGAAAAGCCTTCAGGAATCTGTGCCGATGTTCAGAAATCTTGCTGTCAAGGAAAGAAATAGTTGAGTCTGTATGAACAGGAGAAAGGACAAGTTCTGCTATGTCCTTAAGATTCAGAAGGGCCTGCTATGTCAGTTCACTCTCTGGTATTCTTTCTCCAACAATCCAGGGAAGGAGGCGAAGCACAACCTAATTTTCATGAGCATTCCCATCCCCAAATTTTCTTGCAGCAAATGTCACTGGAACTGGTTGTGGTGCATCCGTTTTATCTGCCCATCAGTATGGGAACTCTTTAATTAATTTATTTAATTCATCAAGTGTGAAATATTTCCCTTAAGGCATTTAGGCACAGTGCTAATCCTAAAGGTAAAATACCTTCAAAGAGGTCATGTAACAAATCAAGTGGATAGCCAGATAAAACATCAAAATGTTTTAGTTTTTTAGTCAGTGGGCACTGTCTCTTTACCCCACAGCAATGAGATTGACCATTATCTCCTTGTGCTGTCTGAATATGCTCTCTGTGTTCTTGTGTGGTTCTGGGATAAAATGCTCCACTTCTAACTTCACTTACTTGGAACTGGGATCTTTCTCCAAGACAGAACCTGCAGACATGTATACTTGAGAAGCTCTCCACAAATCCTCCGATACAGTGGGTACCGAGGTTATCTGCAACAACACAATACACAGTACCTTTGACTCGTTTGCCTAATGGAATGTATAGTCCTTACTCTTCTAGGCTGGCAAGATCTTTTAGCAGTGGTTCTAACACAGCACTATAGCCAAACTTTTTTATATATCATCAGCCTTGCAGAGAATGGTAAGATAGATTGATGTCGGCGAGGATCTGAGCAGTGGTGGCACATTAGCTAAAACCCAATACACAGCAGTTATTTTGTGCTTTTTTCTTGATGTGCCAAGTGGATTACACGCTTCAAAATCATCCACATACAGAATGAGAGAAATGGCAGGACTATTTTCTGATAGCAGTGTATTGTTTTTAAAGCCTGTGCCATCATGAAATGACTTGTATTGAGTTTCAGAACTGCTGTTTACTTCACAACTGTGTGTGAGGAAATCCTGGATCTCTTTTTTCTTCAAAACCTCACGTAAGGACTTCAAAATATTGGAAACTTCTCTGCTCCCTGGCACTTAGCAAATATTCTATGGGTTCCACCATGGAAAAATGGTCCTTGAAATACTCTTTTCTTTTGTAGGAGGTGGAAAGAGGACCATTACTCCCAAGAGCTAATGTAATTGGGTTACACTCACATAGGTCTGTCACCATCTCTGAGATAATCAAATCATCAACTTCACAATTATGCCTCTGTAAACATGACTGTATAATCCCTTTTAAAGTAGGTCCTGGAGCTGATGAAGAAATAAAGTGCAGTTCTTCCACTAACTCATCAATACACCTTTGCGATACATTAAATATGCTCTCCATTTTCAGCATCAGGTGGGCTACATTTTTCTCAATCAAGTCAGGCAATTCTCTCATTTCCTCATCTTTAAGATCTTCACTCACTGCACTCTCAGTATCCTCCACAACAACAAGAGGACTGTCCCCTGCATTTAAAGGATTGACATACCTGTGCAAAAGTTCAGACTTAAAGTCATCCAGTGAGTGTGGACTGTGTTTCCTATGAGAGGCAAACGTTCCATAAATCTTTGTTTTGAAAGGACAATTTTCAAAAACACAAGACACAGTTTCCTGTTTTTTTAAGTTTATGTTTATATTCTTTTTCTGTGGAGATGGTGTTTAAAGGGCAACATGGACATTTAAAAAACAGGACTTCTGTGTGTTTCACTGTCTCACGGGTCGAATGACTTGGGTTTGGGGACAAATGGGTTTGCAGGCTGCCCCATGTTTTAAAGGAGCAACAACACTCCCAGTAAAGACAAGGGAGAAATTCTCCACCATGGCTGTAATGCTGAATGAATGTAATGCTGTCTGTAATGCTTTAATAAGTCATTCTTTCCTGGTGTTTCAAATTTGCATATTTTACAGATAAAATTCATTTTAAAAATGAAAGTTGTGTTTATTTGAACTTAGATTTTAGGTAGTATATCAGCTACAGCTTGTGCGGCAGTTTTATAGTGCTGCCTATATGGTGTTTTTTAATGTTTTAATGTTGCTTTCCAAACTGTTGTTGGGAAATGTTGCTTTCCTAACTGGACGCTGCGACCAGTTCTTCCGTTTTTTAAAAACAACAAGAAGAAAAAATACAGTTAGAAACAACTCATACCAGAAATGGTTATGTGATCAAAATAAATAGCTTATTACTAACCTACAGCGACAGAAAATAATTAAGAGACGACTGCAAAATCATCAATCTCTGGTTTTATTCGCAGAAAATATTAACTGTTCAAAATGTATAAAAAAGATGAATATTCTTTGCAATATTCGAGGTTTGAAAACACTGCATTTTTTCTCATTCTGAACATTTATTTTCTGGAAATAAAAACAGAGACTGATCATTTTGCAGAGTCCCCACATTTTTTTTTCAGGAGCTGTAACTTATTCAATGTGGTGTTGGCTCTCAGCCTACATTTGCAGACTGCATGTGGTGGATATTGTTTTCTGTTAATTAACCAACTTTTAACAAAAAATAACTAGTTTTTAACTACAGCTGCCGTATAATTTAAAAAAAATAACTGATTAACTGCAGTACTACTGTGATTAAAATACTAATATTACTTGTATTTTGCTCCACCCGCTGCTGCACAGAAGTGCTGCTTGTTTATTTATTAAAGTTTATTAATATTGAATGTGTCACAAGTCTAAATTGCACCAAAGTCGACCTCCTCCTTGGCTATACTCCACTGCTGCTGCCAGGCTGCATGTGTTGTGACAGACTGTACACACAAGCTCTACCTTGGTCACGTGAAGTGATTAATTGTGCATCGTTTTTCTTTAATGTACTGTTTCCAGATTAATCACATGCTTTAACTTTGACAATGCTAGTTTAAATATCTACATATATCCATTTAAAACCAAAATATATAACCTACATTTGTTAGAGGTTTAACATTTAAGATAAGTTCGGTTCTGATTAACGTAATTCCGCTGACACTGTAACATCAAAACCAAACATTAAAAAGACTAAGTTACATCAGCTAAAGGCTGTTTTATGCTTGTAAGACATGTCTGATGACAGTGTCGGACGACCAAAATGATGTCAGAGACAGAAAAAACTGTTGTCCGACACTGTCTTGCACCTGTGGAATATTTGTAAGGTTGCAGATGCTGTCGTTGGTTGTCTTATATTTTCATTGGTTGGATGGAGCGGGAGGTCTGTTGCTGTCATGGAGATGGAAAAAAGCGATCCAAATGATTTCCTGATTGACGGCCATATTAGTAGCTTTGGTAAAAACATCCGCTGGCTATAAAACAATTAATATATACTAAATACATAAATCTAGTAGTAATAGAAGTAATGGATGGATTTGAGGAGAGACTGGCCGAGCAGGTGAGGAAATATCCTCACCTGTATGACTCGTCACGGACTTCAGGGACACCCACACAAACACATTCCTTCCTTGTCTGATTTGCACAGACCACAATATGCCACCTCCTCTGCTGTAAAAGCAAATTAAGATCTCCTGCTCCTCTGCTACCTCAAAAGTATTGTAGCCAGCAGCCATATTTCCTGAACAGAGAAGCCACAGATATAAAACTAATTCTATATCTATGGGAGTAGCGTCTAGTTGGTTACCATGGAGACAAGAGCTTGCGCCACAGACAGTGTCCGACACTTCGTAGGCATAACCACATCTGTGTCATCTGGCACTTTTCTAAAGATGTCTGCCGACACACGTCTTACAAGCATAAAAAAGTCCATATAAAGCCTACTGTGCCGCACAAATTATGTTTCCACCGCAAGATCGTCTTTAACATTTGCGGCTAACAGCTAACAAATTAGAACTTTTTGGTTTAAATTAACTTGTCATTATTAGCATTAATGGCTAACACCTAGGGCTTCTCTGTTCATATTAATTTATCATTATTAGTGTTAGCAGCTAACGGCTAGCGCTTTTCCACAACATATTCCTCACCAATGCCAGCTGATAGTATGTTTCTACAAACTCTTGTTGGCTAATCAGGATCCAGTATTGTGTACTTTTTTACGTGAGCTGCAGTACATTTGGAAACAAAAAACAAAAAATGAATTATATGGGACCTTTAAAGTGATTATGGTTTTAATTGGGCTCTTTGATAAAATGTTTGAATCCGAAGAAGCCTCTTTACTGTAGGAGTAGGAGTAGGAGTAAGAGTAGGTACACTTTTGTTTGAAGTGAAAGATGCACTGGTGGCTGTTTGATTGTAGCATATGACAAAAGCCATGAGAAAAAAGGCTCAACCTTGCTGTGGCAAAATGAGTTTTGTTGCACTTGCATGCTAAGAAAGATTCGATCTGTGAAAATAGATTTGAAACATCTTTTACAGACAGTGGAGATGTGATGTGTGAATGCCTCCATATTTCCAACACCACAACAATCCAACATTATCACATTCACAGAATGGATGGCATACAATGTTCTGTAATCAGGAGCAGAGGCAGCCTGTCCTATACAGTATGTTAATGTTGTGCAGAGCGTCTGTGTAGACAAAAGCTGTTATGGAAGGTGTGAAAGCAATTCTATGGATCTTAATTAACATATATTTGTGACAATGTCAACCCCGACGCCATCACATTTCGCAGCTAAATATAGTGGGCTTGTGAAATGGCAGTTGTATACTGTGCCAAAGCAAGATGCTTCTTTTGCCTCCACATATGTGTGTGTGTGTGTGTGTGTGTGTGTGTGTGTGTGTGTGTGTGTGTGTGTGTGTATTTGTGCGTCATAGAAAAAGAGTGAATAAGTGTGGAAGAAAGAACATCATACAACCACTACATTCTAATTACAGATACATATTTTTAGTCGCTCTCAATATGAGTTAAAGGCCAAAATGTCTTGCATGAACATAAAGAATCACACACAAGCGCGTGCGTGCATATCCATGAAACGACACATACGCTTTGACAAAGCGTGTGTTTTTCCACGTCCCACGTCTCCTCCTGTGTTCCCATAGTTCTTTGTTGTTGGTTGACAGATGGTGATAATCAGCATTGTCCCTGGGAGACAGAGAGGCCGTCCCATTTGTTACCCATACAACACACATCAACAACGCCCAAACACTGTGTGTGTGTGTGTGTGTGTGTGTGTGTGTGTGTGTGTGTGTGTTCATTCTACATTTGTATGAAAGTAATTTAAGGAAGGGTCCATTTTGCATATATGAAATACTTTAGTATTTTCTGTAAGACTATTCTCAGTATAATCAAATAAATGTGACTCAGTAAGACGATATATTTGCGTCATTGCATTCTTATTGAAGATAGCACATTTCTGGTACAGTCACACATAATATCTGCAGGCAATAGTCTAGCAACAATACTATGCATTTCAATGTCACAAGCTCGCATAATGGAAATAAACACTGTCTGTGGGTGTGTTTGTGTGTGGATGCATGCATATCTTTGTGTTTCAAAGCAATAGAACCCAATGTTTTGACAATTCAACAAAATGAGGTGTGATACTTGTTGAGTTTGTGCCCGCTTCATGTTTTCTGAGTGCATGTGTGCCTCGGTCCTTAAGTGTGTGTCCAAAAGTATTGCATTAGACAATGAGGGCAGATCTTGTCAGTGGGAGTCTATTCTGTTCAGCAGCTCTAAAGTTACCGGACAGGAAGAAAACCTGCTGAGCCAATCAATACATCATAATGGGCTCCTCTGTCCTTTGGTCCATTCCTACCTGTGGGTGCAGCCCTGTCCCTTTTCTTCTCACGCACCGACACACACATTGACAACTCATGAAATGATAGGAAAACAAAGAAAAAGGAAAAAGTGAAAATTGCCAAGAAAACAAGAGCCAAGCCTCTTTGAGAGCTTGTGAAGACACCAGTGTGCATGCAGCATCACGTGGTGAAGAGGAGGACATCATAGTTAGAGAGGTCAACAGGGAGCGTCAGCCAAGCATGGAGAGGGGTGGACACGTTCCACCACATAACACAACATTATTGGTTTAGCTAATAAGGCTAATTAGTACTATTTACATTGTTCATTATTAATAATAGCACATTAGTTTAATGTATTATTTACAATATTAAATCGTGAACCCCAACACAACTGCCTACTATTAAAATAATATCATACATTCATGATTATTTAAGGAAGCAGCCAATGTTTTTTTTTTCTTTGGTTGTTTTTTTGTTTTGTTTTTTTAATTCTTTCTTTACACATCAGCTTAATAAAGCATGAAATGGTCTGCGATATCACATTGCAATTACATCTTAAAATATTGTGTTTTCTTAATACAGCCTAACACAAAGACAGACCCACCTATCAATATGCTGCTGTGTAATGTTTGGAAATATTCTGAAATGACTCCCCTGTGAAATCATCCAATTAGGATTTACAACACCTGCCCTCCTCCACCCCACAGCCCCCCTTCCTACACATTTGTTCAACACAACGAACACATTATTTCTTTTGCTCTCAGATGAGTTGCAGTTGCATTTCTATGTCCAGAAAATAACAACTTCACATAATGACAGCCACAAAACATAGTGATGGATAAAAAGTGCTGTTGAGGATTATTTATTGAAGCATAAATAGGTTATGATCTTTATGGATGCATTTGCTCGATTGCTTAAAGCTTTTTTCCTTCACCTGAAACTAGTATGATTTGTGGACCCAGTGAATATTTGTTATTATTCAATCATTTATTAATTTTATGAAATGGTGGGGCTTTGCTTTGTCTTTTATATTTTGTCGACATATTGGGCCTTAATAACTGATCAGTTGATTAGTAAGATCATGGGATGTTCAACTGGGACATTATAATTTTTTGGCCCTTGTCCTCATTTCAACTCAAACCCGGGTGACTTGAGTAACCAGGTTAAGAAGGAAAATTTTTGTACCTGTAAATCGGTAAGGTTGAGCACCCTTGCCTCCCTGGTCAACTATCTTTTCCAGTGCTTAGAGAGCACCGAGAGAGGAGCTGTAAACAGCTCAGGCCACTCCTGGCCTGAGCTGCTGATCTCAGGCCAGGAGTGGGACAGCCAGATGGTATCAGGCGTGAACATGGCTGGCTCAAGCACTCATTTCCCCTGCTTCCCTTATCAGCTCTTATAAAGACACCAGTCAAATGACTCACCGGCAACAACTCATATCAAGGACATTCTGCAACCAGCTTATTAGTGGTCTGCAGTTTATAGGATTCCCTCTCTCTCTCTCTCTCTCTCTCTCTCTCTCTCTCTCTCTCTCTCTCTCTCTCTTCTCTCTCCTTCATCCCTAAAAGAACTTCCTTCACCCACTATACACTATGCACAGTTTAGGACTTGGATGAAAACAGTACAAGGAGGACTGAAGGACTGCAGCTGTGTATAGAGGGCAGAAACTGGCTCTGTTCCTTATTAGCTACTTAATATTCATACATTTAAGGGGTTTCCATTATTTTGTCCATCCACCTGGGTTTGATACAACTCCTGACAAAGTTTCTAGTTTCCAATCCATTCCATTTTTAATGTATACACAGTGTCATATATTTTATATATTTATATATGACGCA
>OMLF01057705.1:18136-41843 GCA_900302615.1 Holocentrus rufus | reverse complement strand
CACAAGTCTTATCTTCGTTTCCTCCTGTCCCTCTAATCATCTTTGTGTGTATGTGTGATTTTGCAGTGCGGGGATTTGCTGTATGAGAAACGTCACTATGAAAAGGGTCACTGGGCTTGCATCACGGTGCGTGAGGACACCTATGAACAGAGCATCTGCTATGGCTTCATGAGGATAATGAGATACATCTGCCAGCAGAACAGTTTAGGTGAGTCCACAAACCAAGCAAAATTTCACAGGTGCAGTCGACTATAAACTCCAAACAGAATAAAAGTGGATATGTCACACAGAGGGCATTGTCTCTGCTGTCATTATTCTCATAGGCCTGTAAATAATGATGCAAGATTTTCTTTCCCTTGACCTCTTTAGGTGACTACCTGGGCATGACGCTCCCTATCGTCACAGTAGTGCGTACAGATGAGAACCATTCCGTGATCTCCCATGACGTCACCGTAGCCTATTACCTTCCCCAACACCACCAGGCCCAGCCCCCGCAACCCTCTGACAGCGACATCACCATCGAGGTCTGGCCTGCCACCCTTGTATACGCAAGGTCAGTGGAGAATTAGAGAAACATTACTACCACTACTACAGATTAGCTATGTGTACACCAGCAGGATAAATGTGTCCAAGACAAATCCCACTGGAATTTGATGCCTTGTGCTCACACATGGTGCTGTCTTCTCTCTCAGGGCCTTTACTGGACCCACCAATGAAGTGACCATCATCAATCAGATCAACGCCATGGCCGAGGTGCTGGACTCACCTGGCGTGTGCGTCAACGATTCTTTCATCGTGGCTGGCTACACCAACCCTGCTCACAGCAACCGTCACAACGAGATCTGGTTCCTAGAGCGACTCTGAGGGAGGAGCAGATCAGGCAGCAACCTCTCTGTGACCCTTGAACCCCATAAGAGTCCTTCAACTTTGCCCCTCCTTGTCCAGTTTTGCTCAGCTTACAGCCTAAAGTGTAACATCTTCTATAGTTGCCTCCTCTACCCCAAACGACCACCAGCCCGTCTCATTCCAGACCATTCGGGGCTCACAAAAGTCAGCACTTCATCTAGCCTCTAAGTGAGTGATTGTTCATTTTAATAGACCAATGTTTAAGCTATTTGAACCATAAGAACGAAGCTAAACTGCAGCTGTACTTTGACAGAAAGTGCATAGTTAATTATGATCATACTGCTCCAGTTGCACAATTAAAACAGCTATTTGCTCTAGCAAAAGTGGAATATTTACCTGATAACAACTACAAACAAACCAGTTATTACATTTTGGAGTCCCTAAGCCTTTAGCATAATCTATATAATGGTCTGTTCTTATCAAGAGGGACGGGCAGATAAACAACATCTAGGCCAGGAAGAGGAACTGGCTGCTTGAGAAACCATAAAATAGGCTTTACAAAGTTAGACGCAAAGTAGATGACACCAGTATAGAAACAAGCAATGACACCAACAACAATAACAAAAAAAAAAGCAAATGTGCTTTTATAATGAGCCAACAACATGAATGTATAGATATAGGGAGAGGGTGAAGACAAATGTCACATTTCTACAAACCAAAATCTGAAAACTCGCTGATTTTACTGCTGAATGACAATCAAATGTACTGATTGCATACGTCATTTTCACTCAAGAAAATGCACGAGTCAATGCATTCCTCATGTTCCTTGTTCACACTCAGAAATAGACACATAGACACGCATATACCTCGTTCTCTTGCTCTTTCTACTTACCTGCTCTGTGGCAATGTTAGTGAGTACTGTACGTGTGCACTACTGTACCTGCAAATTACCACTACTGCTGAGTAGAGACAATGCAGCCAACAAAAGACGTAGAGCACAGAGACAATATTATTGTACTGTGATAATACTCAGTTGCTGTTGTTTCTGAAATAGACGAAAGCTAATTTCTGTTTCAGTTAAAACTGTTTTAATGTTTTGTCACCAATCTAAGGAAAGTCTATCAAGTGCAAGAGCAGAAGATGACAAAGGAAGTATTTTTTATCTTCGATATATTTTAAAATTTAACAAACCAAGGATCACTCTAGATATATTTTGTCACAATATACAACAGTAATACAGTAATTGAGAAAGTTTATCAGTTTTGTTTTAAAGGAGGATACACCACAGGACTTTGGGTTAATAACCTAGCTTTGGGAAAGCCAGTCAGATGATGGTGGCTACATCCACAGAAACTGGACCTCATGTTGCCAAATCATCACTGTGTGAAGACTTGCTCAATAAATAAGCAAACAAACAACCAACCAGCCCGCAATTTCAGCCAGTCAATCAGTGTCTGTTTAGTTTGTACGCAAGCAATGTTGTGGCTATTTTCTACTTAAAGTGCAAATAGTCTGTACATGTGTACAGTTAAGAACATCAGAGGTTGCATGAGAACAGGTATATCCTGTGAGACACTTAGACTGGTAGTCCTTCAGGCCTATTGACTCTATGTACAATTAAAGGGAAAATCAACCCAATTAAAAAAAAAAAAAAAAAAAGTCTGTTCCCACATATTTCATCATAAATTGACAGATATAAATACAGGGGAGAGAGGGGGCGTTCCATGTCAAGTGACATTTAATCAAAAGAATTAACTTTGAATGGCTGTGGAGTAGATAATGAAGCTCTGTGGCAAATACAGATGAGCAGGCACTTCTAAAATCATGGTAAATTTGGGTTGATTTTCTATAAGAGCATGGTTATTTGGGAACATCTAGTTTTAAGGATTTTTCCCCCTTTTTTTTCCACTTTTTGCTTCTTTTTTCAGTGTTTTGTAAAGGTGTGCTGTACTGTGAAAATCCAAGTGAGTCCAACAGCAAGAGCTACTGTGGTTTTCTTTGTTTTGTTGAATATAAGATGCTTGTTTCCTTTCTTTTGAAAAATAAAATATTGAATTTTATCGGGTGTGGCATATTGTGGTGTGACATTTCAGTGTAGTGCTTTTTCAGCTTTTCTTAAATTCCTCCAAATCCACTCAATGGCAGTTGCTTCGATGTAAAGCTCTGCACTGCAGCTGTGGCACATTACTGCAGTCGGAGCACTGCACCTATTCATTGCTGTGTTTGGCTGGTAGATGAGTCATGATAAGACAGTTATAGCACGATAGGATCCACTCCCCTCTGTATCTGGCTTCCACTTTTATAGAAAAAAATCACTACAGAGAAAAAATGCTTGGAGTTATGCTGTTTGATGATCATGCTGTGGGGAGGAATACACGATGATCTACAAATTATGGGTGCAGTTTTGCAAACTGATTGAGATTCTCAACCCTCACAACACGCTCTCTGAATGTGTGGAGAAGGCAAGAAAAACAGCCCAAACAACTCAGACTATTAATGAAATTCCTCCAGTAATTATAAGTGGAATATTATTATTCATCTTTGTTCATCTTTTTAAAAACTATTAAACAACAAAGTTATGTATTTCTAACATATATTTATAGCTATATATTTAGATATAGCTCTTATTATTAGTAGTAGTAGTAGTAGTAGTAGTAACAGTAGTAGTAGTCGTAGTAGTACATAGAATGTTATTATGGCTATATATTTCAAAGTCTAAATATAAGTGTCAGCCTGGTAAACACAGTGAAAAGCCTGGGCTTTGGAGCCCAAGCTGTGTTGGAGGTGCTTGTACCAAACAACAAGTATTCTTATTGTAGAGAAAGTGCCTAAGGGCTATTGTTTCCTTCATGAGATCAAAACATGAGGCAAACAAAAGCAGTCACGCCCTATTTTGTTCTGAAACGTATAGCATAGCCTGATCTCTACTAAGGGAGGAAGAACTGGGGCTCAGTTACTAGGGCAGTGTAACATGATGAGCTCTCACACGAGAGAGACTCACACACTGTAACATACAACAGAGTACAGTCTGCTGCACACAATATACATGATATTACTGTCTCATGGGAATATTATACAACAAACGGATGGGAGGCCTCCAGTCTTTTATCAAAAGCCAAAAATTATGAACTTGAACGTGAGTCAGTCTTATTTTAGTTTGCAGCTGCAACAAGTAGTATCTTCACATAAATGAAAAAAAATTACACATTGGGATCTGAGTGTTTCCATTTGAACATCTGGTCTTGTGCTTATACAGATTCTGATGGGCTTAACTATAAATGTCAGGTCAGCACACTTCATTTAACGAAAACCTCAATTCTGCTTAGTCAGAATAGTTAGGATTTATACGGAATGCCACTAAAATTAAAACTCTAATTTACACGAAATGGTCCAATTACAGAGTGACAGATGCCTCAGGACTGGCTTGGAGACGATAGTTTAGTTTAAGTTTTGGCTGATGTTGTGATTTTTAAGACAGCTCCTGATTCTGATACTTTTCTTTGAACTGCAGCTGGCAATAGACAGTATTTTGTGGTGATATTCAATATTTTTACATTTGAAATTACGCAAAAAAATAAAATAATAATAAAAACGGAAACTGTTACTAGAGTAAATCTCAGATAGACAATATTACAAATGCAAAATAAAAAGATATCAGAGACGGAAGACATGGACGAACTGACATCTGATGCTCAAGAAAGGCAGATAACAGCCTGATATATCGGTAAACTGAATTGGTCTGACCCTACTTTAGTTGCTGGGTGTCATTCAAAGCCATGGCTCAGAGCCTCTGCTCCAAAACCACAAACCACAAACCAAAAACCCACCAAACCACAAACCAGCTACACCCCAACTAACCAAAACCACAACCACGATGCTGAGGCGCACGTAGGAAGGAGCCTGCTGAGGTGGTTATGAGGATCTCTGATATATCGCTTTACCATCCAACCCGTAATAAACTGTTGATCTGTTGATGAACAAACTGCCCAGGAAACATGAAGGTGATCCCAAACCTTGACTGGGTAACTGGTTCATTTTTCTGATTTGCCTAACAATCAGTCAGTCACTCAATCAGCCTGAATGACTGCAGCAGCGTTCAGTTTGCACCTGAGCCCAAGGCCGTCTCAAATCTCCATCCTCTCACGGCCTTTGGGACCAACACTGAGAGGTCAAAGCACCGACTGGGATTCAATTAATCAGCTCCTGTGCGCAATGTCTAGTCAAATCAGCTGCTTTCAAGGGACGGCAATGAGAAATGGAGGTTAATTGGTGGGTTAGGGACAAATTCCTGTTGGTAAGGGGAAAGGGAGGAAGAGGAAAGTCAATAGAAACAGTGGACGAGGAAGAAGAAAAAATGATCAGAAACCTCCAAAAAAGGAAACAGCAGAGAAGGTAACAATCAGTATCCACCAGGGGCATGAAGACCTACTAGGAATAGTATGCAACAGGGCTAGTCTTTCAACAGCAGCTGTGAAATTCCAGCCATCCAACCAGCTGAGACAGATTAGGCTGAGGTGAAGCTGCATACCTACAAATACAGTGCAGACAGGGCATGGTGGTTCCACTAATGAAGTCCAACTCACGGCAAGAAGAGCACCTACAGTTCCTCTAATGACCCTGACTCGTTAAGTCTGACTAATAACCACACATACAGAAAGACAGACCGCAGAGCGCCCTAGGATCTCATTTTCATTGCACTTGCAACGATCCATATAAACAGGCCTAGTAAGAACCACACAGCGAGGGGAAGGAAATGTGATGCCGAGAAAGGATTCTGACATGAAAAGGATCCTGACTGAAGGAGAGCTGAGAATTTTGTGCTGTAGAGGCAAACAATGACCACAAGGTGGCAGCAAAGCACCAACAACAAATGTCCAGGTCATACCAAAAGCAAAGCAATGGAGGAAAATTCAAAAGCTAAGTAAAGTTGTCTGTCATGCATGTCTGTTTGTGTGTTCACTTTTTTTTTTTAATACTGATAGAATTCCATCTGAATGAGAAAATGCTATGTATAAGAAAAAGTCAATATTATACTGTCATTACTTCAGAAATCCTGTCTTGGTTCTTTGGTTTCTCTAATAAGTGACTTCTTTTCAAATCCCCTCAACTCTGTGTCAGACTTTTTTCTGGAAAACCAAACAAATTTTATAAAAGTGGGATGAGCCTACCTGTAGGTAGCGTGCCTGATGAGCAGCAAGAGCCTCTCCCAGTGGAACCACCACCTTGTCCACGCTGCGCTGGTGCGAGTAAGGCCGGATGTCCGGGCTCTCATCTGAACGCAGCTCGATGTGGGAGATCAGCAGGTTGGAGATCACTTGCTGCACCGACTACAGGGGCGAAATAAGGGAGGAAATAGAAGGGAGGTTAGAAAGAGAAATGAGATGACCAGTTAGAAGTTTTTTATTTCATTTCCTATCATCTTTAAACAGCCTTAAATATTGGAGTGAGTCTTTTTTCCTGTATAAATAGAACTAAACAAAACAGCAGACCCACCTTGGTGTCTCCTCCTGGAGTGGCACTGAGAGCCAGGATGCGGAACTGCTGTGTCTGACTGCCAAGCTGCCTGACCACCTGAGGAAAGAGAAGAAATCAATCAGTTCCTTCAAACTGGTTGTGCAGTCAGGCTAAAGAGACATACAACAATGGGCATACAACACCATAAAACATACCCAAAAGAAACATTAAAAGCACCATAAGAAGCAACCACACAGTTAAAAGTCAGCAAATTAGGTTTCTAAACCAAAAACATTCTAAGTCCTGTTTGATGCAGGCTGAGAAAATTAATTGCAGCAGAGACAAAGGAAGCCTTTGTCCTGTTGAGTCTGGCTGTGAGGTCCTCTACTGTCTACTTGAAAGCAAAATATCAATATATTTAAAAAGGGGATGATCAGACCAATCAACAATTGTCATAGCTTTCCTCACAACATGTATAGATGTCACCGTGTCGGGCCTGCAGCACAACAATAACTTTGGCTGCAACCCAGAGAAAGACAGACATAAATACACAAGCTCCATTACAATGCTGGGAAAACACAGGAAGCACGTTCAGAAGGGAGTGACCCTGTACCTGACAGTAGGCATGGTTGCCCAGCGCTTTGTGGGCTTCGTCGATTACCACACACTTGACCTGCAGGGCTGGGCAGGTGTCTCTGGACAGGTCGTTCACCATCACCTGCGGGGTGAGGAAGAAGACGCGCTTGGACCTCCACAGCTCCTGCCTCTGCCCTGCTGCTGTACTGCCTGGGGATGGGAGGCCAGATGATGATGGAGTCTTTTTAGTAAACAAGATAGATAGCATAAATGAAAGTCAAATGCACGCATTCATGTATCATACCTGTCAGCTCAGCCATGTGTATCTGTGGGATGCCCATCACTTTGTAACAGGCCTCAATCTGTTGTGCCACGAGGGGTTTGGTGGGAGCCATGAACACAATTTTGCCCGCTGGGTACCAGCGATAGAAGTTGTACATGACCACAGAGGCTATAAAGGTCTTTCCCAGACCAGTGGGAAGACACACCAGGGTGTTCTGAAACAGGGCAGCTTCTGATATCTTCAGCTGGTATTCCCTGATGGGATAGTTGGAGGGATAGATCCATACTTTTGCCGAGGAGCTGTCAAAGCCAGGGAAGTCTGGGTAACACTGTCCACCTGCTGGGGTTGGAGGGAGGGCAGTGCTTTCTGTTCCTAAAGGGTTGTTATCTGGTACAAAGTCTTTACCTAGTTGCAATGTCTTCTCAGCCTCATCTACAGCGACCACCATCAGGTCATCATCTTCATCATCATCGATCAATATAGGGTCCTCTATCCTCACTTGGCACTCTGATGTGTACGATGACCCCTGACCAGTTTCACCCCAAAGAGAACTGCGTAGAGGATGTGTGTTAGCCACAGGGTCGCCTAAGGTTGCTCTACGCTGCCCAGCAGCTGCTTCTTTGCTGGTATTTTTCGGTTGAACAACCTTGTTTTGAGAGACGGATGCGCCCCACGTCTGCAGCAAGGTCCTCTGATTCGCACCACTGCTCATTTTGACTAGCTGTGGTGTTAAATGCTAGGAGAAAGAGCACCATGTGTCGAGCGGCAACATTACGAAATGAAAAAAATATATAAACACAGTTGTACTTCCGCCCACGTGTGTTTCAAAATATGGTACCGTGTAACAACGTTTTTAGTCCAGAATTATTTAAATAATCTGAATTCCCTTTCCGTTGTTTGATTTAGTTATTTCGCGCGAACAGTCGCATATTCACCTAAAATCTTAATTACTATAATCATATATTAATTGACATGATTATATATCACATGAAGAGTATTTTATTTTACTAGTGTTGCACCGGAAGAAAATCAAAACTTCAACTTCATCTCCCGCGACATTCGTGTTGTTGCCATAGTAATGGATAGAAGCAAATGGGAAACGATATTGACTCTTTTCCAGGTAGTAATAGATATTATTAAAGCACCAACGCATTTTTAGCTCTAACATTACACGGACAGTACAGATAACACCCTGATTTTATGGTTGTGGTTGTGTTTTGTAGCTAGTTCGTGCCCTGTGTAGCTAGCTAGGGTTAGCAAGCTGTTAGCATGCGTTAACGTGAACTTCAGTCACAATAAGGCTAAAGTTAGCTTGAGTTTACTGAGTTTGCTGCTGTCAACCAGACAGTGTAATGTTATTTATCCTCTCTTTGCTAGGCGTATGCTCGTGGATACTTGGTGAGAAGGGAAGTATGCCGTGCACAGGAAGATTTTGAAGACATTGTAAGAGAAATTGACGGGGACTTGGCTCATTTACAGTGGAGAGGAGCCACCATCCCCATTCCCCACTTCACAGACACTGTAAGTTTATCATGAGAATGTAACTAACTGTGTTAGTTCAGGACTATTCACAAGTATTTTTCATAAATTACGCTCTACTATTCATCACCAGGATGGTCCATTGTTAAGTCCAAGACCAAGCAGCAAGCTACTGAAACCCGAACCAGATGTCAGTGCCTGTCACCAGAAGCCACCTTCAGCAGCCCTACGGGAGAAGACAGGAGAAAATCATCATCTACTTCCAGAGGAGTTAGAAGCTGAGAAAGATGACATGCACTGCCAAGTACAAGCCTCCCTCTCCAGTGTCTGTTCCCCAAGTAATCCTACTGAAGGGGATAGAGAAGGGCAGAGACACAGTCTGGGGGGGCAAGTGGGGAATGGCGATGCAGATGGAGCAGGAAGACTGATGGAGAGCACAGGAGATAGTACCATCATATGGAGCAGTCAGGAACTGGACATGAACTATGGTCACTTTCACAGAGGTGTGACATGCACACGTGTCTGTATGTCTGTGCGTGTGTGTCTGTGTGTGAGTGTGTGTGAAACGTTTTTCAAAAGTCTGGAAATGAAATTGATTGAATTGATTAGTCTGTCTTCAGCATTATTTTATGACTCAAGAAATGTACATGGTTCCATGTTATTGTGTGAGCACTGCAAAAATATGAATCTTGACAAGTCATTTATTCAAGCATGGTGTTTTCAAGGTTTGCTTTTCATAACACAAATTAGTGGGGTAAGGCACAGTAGTGTTAACTTTTGCAAATGCATTATTTCAGTGATTTGTTTCAGTGCTTCTTCAAGAAAATTGTTGAAATAGGAGAAAATCCAATGAGTGATTTGTTCATGCCTTTTAAGAAAATCAAGATTGTAAGAGTCAGAATAGACTAAAAGCCAGTTAGAAGTTTATTTTTCCTGTGGCTTGTGCTTCAGGTGTCTGGTTGTAAACAGCCTTGTTTTATTTCCTGTAGCTGCAAGGGTAGAAGCCTTATCAATAATTCTGAACACGTCATCCCTGTTCCAGATCTCCAGCAGCACCGTCTGGCCCAGGAGGTGCCACGTACCCCAGAAGCCCTGCGTCTCCATAGAAACACACTGGCCATGGAGCTGCTCTGGCTCCAACAGGCCATTGCCAGCAGGAAAAAGGTAAGAGAGAGAGAGATGTAGTGTTTCCCCTACATTCATTCAGCAGTGACAGTCTCCTGCTGTAAGAGAATTACTTTTCACCACAATACAAAATTTATTGACTGATGTCCAAAAATAAGTAAGTCCACAAGACCAAGTAGTAATCCTCCAAGATATAGTATTCATGTTGTAAGTATGCAAATAAAAAACACAGTTAACATACCTCAAACACTAATAAACAGTCAGCTTGTTAGCATAAATTGTTCCTAAAGTTGCATCTAAAAGTTTTTGCTCTTGTGATTCTCTTCTCAGCCAAAGCTGTGTATAAAGTGTATAAATCAAGAAGCAGCATGTTCAGCTGCACTCTCTGCACTCAAACTGGGTACTAATTGAATCCTCTAATTTATTCATTAACAAAATAAGCATTATCATGAATCACAGACCACTGCTCCTGTGAAGCACCCTGCAGCTCCAAGAGAGTGTAAATGGGACAAGAAATGGAATAACAAACTCTGAGAAAGCTCAATATAAACTTAACTGAACCCAGAGAGAGGATAAGAGGGATGCACCCAGCACTCTATTTGCAACAGTAATTATGGACAAAAAGTTAATAATAATCAGTACCAAGAAATGTCTTACAGGAATCACACTGAGACACGTATGCATGTGTCATAATTCCGCCTGCATAATCCATTGCTTTCTGCAGATTTGTTGTCATGCACTGTGAGTGTGTTCACCCAACCATATGATTACAGAATATAACTTGCCAGCAAAAAAAAAAAAGAACTTTTAATGATTTTCTCCCTCCTCTCTCTTTGCTCCTACAGTACTTGTCACTGAAAGAGAGGCTGAACGTATCCTGACAGCAGACGTGGACCAAAGTTATCTGAACTGGAATTAATGATATGGGACTGAAGGCGTGACTGATGTCAATCCACTGAACTCACTCTAATGGCACCTTTTATAACAATCATTTTATGAGACATGTCCACAGAGTGTATAAATGACTTTTACAATAATATTTATCATGTGTTAAAGAGACTACAGTGTGTTAATAAATCTGTAAATTCCTTCTGATATTTGTTGAAAAAAAATAAACTATATTTTTCTAAAGAAAATTGTACACATTTTCATGAGAGTGTAACAAGTCCCCAACTACTGTTGTTGCTGCTCAAATGGTATCATGGCATTGTCTTCATAGTATTATATTGTAGGCTGTGGTAGTGAGTGACTATTGTTCAGAAAGAGGACCTGTAAAAAGAGATTCAGGGGATGGCCTTTGGCTCGAAACGGGTTTGTGTCCGGTGTCTCACGGAAGCTCAGATTTCCCCTTTGCATCATACACTGAATGGGCATTCATCATGTGAGATGTTCATTCTGCAAATATGTGTCATTGAAGGTCCTAATGGAGGCATTTAAGACCCTAACAGACAAAAGGAAGACAAATTTATGTGTAAACGCAATTGTCTTTCATGTTTTAGAATGGGTCAATTCAGAAAACTTCCATTAATGGTTTTTCAGGTGCTGGGTTTCTCACTTGCCTTAAATTTTTATTGTGAGTGAATCGTTCTGGAGTCGATGTGTACTTTCAAATCCCTTTGAAAAAGCAGATAACTGGGTTTAGAGGTTATCTTATTGATTCAGCTCAAAAGACCTCAGCCCACCCATTCTCTCCTCCTCTTGTCTCTCTCTTTTGTTGTGGTTGCCGCTGATGGTTTGGCCCACAAAGCCAGTCACTACTGGCCATGCTGCCATGGCAACCAGGAAATACTCACGGCCGTCAGTGGAGTAGCGTGTGTGTGTGTGTGTGTGTTAGGGGGGAAAGAGAGCAGAACGTGGTGAGTGGGAGTCCAGACACACCACAACAACAGAGAGCTGGGACTCATTTTCACCTTTGGCTTCAATTCTACGGTTCCTCTGCTTCGTTTTGCTCGTGAGTGTCTGAGCAATGTCTGTGTGTACGTAAGTGGTGGATTTATCAAGAGATCATGTGATATGTGTGTGGAATTGTGTGTAGCTGTTGCAATGTCTGACCCAATGAGGAGATTGAGAGAGCGTGGTGTGTGAGTATCCAGTGAGTGAGAGTGGTCGGTCATGCAAATCCAGGTTTAGTGGAAGACAAAATGTAGCTGAAGACACTCAACAGTCTGACTTGAAATTGTGTTTTCTGTGTGTGTTTGTGTAGCAGGTGTGTGGACTCAGGGTGTAACAGCTGGCTCGGAGATGGCTGCCAGCAGTGGGACGTCCTCTGCAGCCACTGCCCTCCTGCCTCCAGTGAAGAGCGTGGTGGTGTTCAGGAACGGGGACCCCTTCTACTGTGGACGCAGGTTTGTGGTCAACCAGCGACAGGTGGCCACCATGGAGGCCTTTCTGAATGATGTGACCCAGAGCATCGGCGCCCCGCTGGCCGTCAGGACCCTGTACACCCCCAGGCAGGGCCACAGGGTCACAGACCTCCAGGACCTGCAGACAGGAGGCCAGTACGTCGCTGCTGGCTTTGAGAGATTCAAGAAACTGGAGTGAGTACAAGACCAGTATCCTAATGCTGACTGACTGTACATCTGACTGATATACATTTTCTAGGGGTACAGTGATTCATTCATTGTATCAGTGCGTTGATTATAAATTCAACTGCTTCAATCTGCCCAAAGAAGCAAAATGAATTGCTCTGACTTTGGCCTGCATTGATATGAATTGGTTTGAATCTAATCATTCATTACTCATAAAAAAAAGATTTAACAGAATACTGTGAACTGCAAATTTTGGACAGTATTTTTCTTTTTTCTTTTTTATAAATAATGTTTAAGTAATTATGTTTTCTGAGTTTTAGTCTCAAGAACTGAATGATGTCGTTATGATTTATAAACTGAATCGAGTAAAAAAAGAAAAAAAAATGTCCATAATGAAAGAGGCTTTCTGTCTCCAAAATGAGAGACAGTGAATTCACAAAGCTACAATCTCTCAGCACATTCAACCTAACCTGCTACATATTTGATTTGGGGGGAATACTGCGTCGCTGGTGCACTTGAATCTGCTTTTTAAATGTTGTTATTCTCCATCACATCTGGTGTTGTTGTTCTCACATCATACAGCTACCTGAACACGGGAGTGAAAAAGCAGCCTGTTGCTCGTGAAGGACCTCAGGTATGAATTGTTATGTTTCCTTTTAGGCCAACAAGACAGTCCATAACTCATTAATCCCAACCTAACCGGGAGGAATGCACCACCACATAGCTCAGCAGGGGCAACCAGGCTGCACCACTCACATCGAGCTGATCTAAACCATTTGAACCGCTGCCAAGTCAAACATGGAAATGACTGTTTGTGTAGATTAGTGCAGGATTTTCCATTACCGAGACAAGTCCATATTTGCCTATATATTTGACGACACATAGGGCCATTTGTTATGTTAGCATTAGGTAGATTAGGCGCACTTTGTGTGACTGTGTGTGTCAGGCCGCACTCTTGCCATCTCATTGATGTCACTGGTTGTCATGTAAATTACTGGAAATAATCGGCTAATGATTGTGCTGTCCATCAGCTATTCACTCAGAGCTCGCAGGGGTCAAAGCTCTTAAAGTGACATTGCATGCAATTATTACCGTTGGATGTAGTCAGACATGTATTGACAGCTATCATCAAGCAACATTACGTCTGGATACATCTGAATCCAACCTTGCTACTCAATTGAAAGGTGTCATCTTTCACATTTATGCCATCGTTGACATTTCTAGCAAAGCATTTTACACTAAACTATTTTGAAAGACTTCTGAAAGACACACACATACGCATGCACTCACACACACATAATGTCCACACAATTACATACACTCAGAGCCACTCACTATGACAAGTGTCTGCTTTGTATTCTGACCAGCTGGCGAGGGTGACTGAATGATTTTCGGACTCAGAGTGTGTTTTTGGTCTTAAAGCGTCAGTGTTACTTTTCTGAAAAACATGAAAGAGTGGAGTGTAATTGTGTGTGCCTTGGGTGTCTGCCATTTGCAAAGCAGATTGCCCAGCCTGTGAGTCTTAGAGGCTTTGGTTTAAAGTCTTACATGCCTGTGTTGTGAGTTGCTGTGGAGCAGTGTAAGAGGTGTGTGTGTGTGTGTATGTGTGTATGTGAGATCCTGATGGTTAAACAAAGCATTATGCCTGCACACAGTGTTATCTGGGCCGTGTGCATGTCTGGGCAGGCCTAATGCCCAGTCCCATATCGATGGCCTGCGCCTTCTTCTTTGCTCAGAAACACTGTAAATGCATTATAAGTGCGCCACTTCAAAGTAGAAACATTGAGGCAAGATTTTGAACGTCCGGTTTGTTCTGGATTGATTGATTTATCGCAGCTTCGTGGTCGGAAGCAGACACGGGCATCAGCGAGTATTGACTCTGGTGCCTCCACATTGCGCCGGTATGGGAGGATATGGAAAGCAGCAGCTTTGAGAGGAGCTCAAAGATCAGACACGGCGTGTGAATGTGGCATTGGAAGAGACTTGGAGTGACGTTCGTTTCCATGGCTGCGGAGCCCGGGCTGACACGAGTGGAATAGTTATTTAGTCATCACACATTTTGGATAACTGACTTTGCTGCGGTGGATGTGCAGAGTGATTGATGTGCAGAATGTGGATGACGTCAATGGGATGAGGGGATTTTCAAAGTTATAATATTGCTGAACAAAAGACAGCATGATTTTATGCAAAGCCATACACCATAGTCTTATTTCCTGAATGTCCCACCCATCCAGGCAAGACTAATCCAGAGGCCAAACGTCTCAGCTAAATGGAGGAAGTTTATACCTGTGCCCTGCATCATACAGTGAGTTTGACATGCATGCACGCATATACATACACACACAATAACCATGCAAAGCCCATGCATTCAGCACCTGAGCTCACTTACTTTTATCCCTCTTTTCAGTGTTTTCCGCAATGGAGATCTCCTGTGTCCGCCATTCCGGTTCATCCTTCCCCGCAGCATGCAGCAGGACCTGGAGCAGATCCTGAGCCTGGTCACAGAGAAGGTCAGCTTACGGACCGGAGCTGTGCGCAGGTCAGCAGCACACACAGACAGGCACAGACAGGCGCCCGCACCGGGACACAAAGAGCGAGGAACATAAATGTCTGTCTAACCCCGGTGCTTTATCAGGTTGTGCACTCTGGAGGGAGTGACGGTGTCCTCAGCAGGAGAACTGGAGACTGGCCATTGCTATGTTGCCGTGGGAACCGAAAGGTTCAAGAAGCTTCCATATGTGGATCTGTGGGTTTCTAAAGCCACAGAAAGGTATTGTTATTAAGGTGGCTGTGTGCATGTGTGTGTTATCTCTTTGCACCATACCATAAAACAGGGATTGTCAGATAATAAAGAGGAAGAACAGAAAATACTATCTTTCATTTTGCAGTCAACCTATTTCTCTATGAATGAGACAGTAAAGCCCTTTGAACCTTGAACCTGTACGTAATCATGATTTTTATTATTCTGTAGATATTACCCAGGAAAAAGAAGGCTGCTGCAGAGAGCTGAGGTAAATGTTGGTTTCTCATTTTCAACTAACAGCACATTATTCACTTGCCATACTTCCATAATGCTGTCAAATTTGTCTACGCCCCAAAAATATCACCTCAACACCCAGTTGCACTGCAGCCGGTGGTTCATTTGCAACATGTCAGGTTTGAATGACAGCTGTCAGAAGATAATTAATTGGAAAACAAAGATAGGCAAAGGACACCTCTCCTGTGTTTCTCTTAGAACAGGAAAGCAGGAAGCGGTCCAGAAGACAGATATAGTGACTCAGCTCTCCTCGACTCCCCAGAGGTAGAGAACAATCCTCCACTGTGTTGTATTCACAGCGCAACAGCTACACTGGTTTCGTCTTTCCATTAGATGCGGATTTGTTTGGTGTGTATTGCCTAATTCAGTGAACCCACTGGTGAGACACAGAGATTTGTTTTTTCCTCTATATGTGATATGGCTACACATGAGTGACTACTGTGTGCATTCTGTTTTGTCCGATGAATTTCAGTCAGATGGGCGGAGGGTGAAGTCTACAGGGGATGAAGCTGCAGAGGTTGCAGCCCCACAAGCCACTCAGCCCAGGACCAGCAGAAAGGGAGAGGAGGAGAGCTCCGTCTTCTATGCCAGGCCGGTCAAGATCCGCAGAAACCGAGGCCAACCAAGACCTCCAATCAGCAGCGGTTAGGATCCTCATCAAACACACACACAGACATACACAGACATACTCACTGACTCATGCATGTGTGTAAAAAACACTTTTACGTACACTTTTGTGTGCTTAAGTGTTTCTGTGTATTCTAGTCCAGCCCAGTGTGTTCAGGAGAGGAGCACGGAAGAGGAGAGAGGAGGTGCGAGGAGCTGAGGAGGTGCAGGAGGATGAAAACACAGCAACAGAGCTTCCTGTGGACCAGGTTAACTTCACATTCAGCCCAGTGTCTTCTCACTCTCGGAGCAGCATGACACACTTGTAATTACAGGCCTAGGCCTAGGTCAAATTTAGGCTTAGAGGCCGATCTTAATGTATCTTCTATGTTCTTGTCTCTTCTTTCTCCATCTTAAGAGAGTGGCAGACATAGTGGAGGATGAGGAACTCACAGATAGAGGCAATTTTCTGCACAACACAGGGCAGGTAAACATGATGTCTCACCTTCTTTTGTCCACATTTATCACATAATAGAACAATAAATGGGAAATAGCACACTTAATGTTAGCTATGTTCATTCACAATCAGGTTAAGTGTAGGCATGTTGCAAATAGATTTTCTTTATAATGAAGAGACCGCGAGGATGGGGGTGTTACATGGAATGATGAGAATTTTCAGATTGATGGATAAATCATGGTCTGCATGACAAGCACCTTTATGATGTTCTTGACAGGTTATACTCAGCTCCTTTGAAATATTGGGGATGAGTATGTAATTACACATTTTTGCTATAGAAAGCAGAAAAATGGAAAGGCAAAGACACAAACCAGCTCACCTGTTAACATCAGACCGATACCAGCTCAGAAAAGAGATTATAATAGTCACAGCTTTGAATCTGACACAGAAGCATCCGAGGAATTTTATTTGTATTATGAAGTACAAGTATTCATTCACTGCAGCTAACAGAGATGACAGCTGTGAAAAACACATCAAACTCCCTCTGTTTTTCTCAAGTGGCAGACAGAGATTATGGAGAGCGAGGTGCACAATGAGAGAGCTCACCCACACAAATAGAACGGAAAGGAAGGGTGTGTGTATTGTGTGTACGGCTGTGTGAGTGTGTGGTGGTACGCTCATTTCTTCTCGCATTACGTGATCATAATGCATGCGTGCTAGTAAACTAAAAAAGGTTCAATTAATTTTTTTTTTTTTCTACATCAAATGGGTTGTCAAAATAATGTTTTGTCCTGTCAAAGGTGAAGTCACCAGAACAAAATGGTATAGAACAACAATCAGTCAGAGAAAACCAGCAACTGTCTGTAGCGACAGCAGAAAATGCTGCCAGGGCTGAGGAGGATTGTGCATCTGCTCCTGAAATAGTGGTACACACACACACACACACACACACACACATGCAATTAGTCTGTACAACATACAAGGGCTTTTATTGAGTGGAAAGCCACATACGCAATCAGCAGCAGTGAATTCTGTCTGTACACTCAGAAGGAGCCCAAGCCAAAGCTGGCCTCTTCAAACTCAAGAGCTTCACCGTCCACATCTCCCAGTTCTCGACCCAGTGGGGGGATCCAAGAAAACGACAGGGAGGTTCAAGAAGAAAGGGCAAGTGTACAATCCCCAAACCCTAAGAAGGTAAAGGATATCACACTTCTGGCATCAACATCACCAAGTGAGAAATGTTTTTCTCAATTGCTTTTGCTTTATTACTTTTTTTCTCAACGGTTTGTTCCAACAGGAGAGTCTGCAGGATCCCCCGTCAATCACAGTAGAACAATCCGGTGGTCAGGAAAGAGTGGCGGCCGAGGAGAACGGAGGCTACATCAAGGAGGTCACATCATCACAATAACACGAGCGCCACACGGATAAGCTGATGACCCGTAGCCACAGGCGCTGCAGATAACCCAAGCAATTACTGTTGAGATTATCTCTACAATGACCTATGCGGCTAAATAAATGTCAGATTAAAATGAAGTAGCATTTGAAAACAGTGGTAATGAACTGAGTTATAACTTTAATTCAATCTGTTTATACTATAGAAAACTTAAAAAGTCAGAATGTGAAGTTGCTCTGATAAAAGAGAATAAAAAAATGTACTTTACAAGGATATCTGTGACGCAGGTATTGTGTAGTGAATGTTCAGTGATGCCATTTATTTCATAAATATGTATATAAGAAAAATATTTTGGAACACCTTAGACCTTTTATGTTTTGAATAAATGCTAGAGTAAATACAACAGGTAAAGAATGTTTTACCAACAATTTATTAATGCCATATCAGCAACATTACAACCTGGATCTATTAAAACAATAACAATGTCATCTGTACAGTATTTTTTATGTATGTACTGACAATAAAAAATATATTACTACAGGACTTATTTCTGAAATAAGACTGTACAAAAAAATATACATGCATGTTTACAGCACATACAGCACAGTCACTGTTACAGCAACTAAGCAGGCATGATTCATATTTAAGTTCCTTTCTTCACAATGAGCTTTAGAAAATAACAGTGGACTATCTGACTTGGCAATACATTATCATCAATGCAGCAATAGAGGGAGGAGCCTAAGGAAAACAGGTGAATAAAAAACAGCTTTATCATTAAGTTAACCAGCAATTTGTCCTCTCCCCTGTTCGGCTCCTCCACACACACATCAGTTGACCGAGGACAGCTGCAGTAAAATACCCTGTGAGTCTGGGAGGTAACATTTAATTGGTCCATTTCCAACACTAACCTTATTTGTATGTGGTTTCTATAGTGTTTGTAAAGATGCCAGTAGCATGGCGAGGCAGCAGAGTGCTTTGGAGTGGGACTTAACAGCCAGGGATTTCTATGCAAGGACCATAAATCTAGTCCAGCTCTGAGGTGAACCCTATGTGAACCCGGCTCCCTTCAGCTTAGCATGGGAGTTTCTGGGCAGCTCTTTTGAGGCTCACCCCGAGTCAATTTAGGTACAATTCTCCATCTGCAACCGTGGCTGTGTGGCATTGCCGCCTGAATCTAAATTCTCCCCCGCGGCCCTCATCCCTTCTTTTCCTCGCCCTTCTACAAACTCACTGCAGGTACACGAGAATTCACTTAAATCCTGATCTGGCAGGATCAAAGTGAGGCCGTTAGTGTGCGGCCTGGGTCGAGTTCTGATTCCCAGCGTTCACTTTGCTGTCGATGGAGCTAATGACACACAGAGTGATGCCAGCCATGGTCAGGAACATTCCTCCAACAGCTCCTGCAGACAGACAAGGAACATGAAAAAACTAAAATTAAGAGGCACATGAGTTGATTAATATCCCACCATAATTACCACGATACATAAAACTTTTTTTGTTCGATCATATGTAGATATGTAGGAAATGATTAACAGTTGCCCCTTATTTTAAACTAATAATACATCCCTGAAACGATCAGGAATAAGTACTCATTTGTTCCCACTCCTCTTCTAAATTCTCATTACTCATATATGCTCAAATTAAACACTATTATATGTACATATATACAGTAGGTACACAAATATTTATCATGCAAGTGCCCTACTGAAACCTATTTGTGCATCATTTGTATGTGTAGCAAATACATATTTACTGCATATACATAAAAAAAATACATAACCTGCTACGCTAATTCTACCGTTAATGAAGCTCATTACTGCATTAATTAGCAAATAATCTATGTCAATGACAACAACAAGGTAGGGAGGGAGACAGAGTAGAGAAAGCTCTGGTGGGATTTGAATCCAGGCCTGTGCGGGAACACACACTGTTTCAATGGCCGAAGGCTTAACCACTCAATTAACTTATGATGGCATATTAATAAAGTAATGTCAGGCTGAAGGATTTGTTTCCAATCCTTTCATAACTCTGCTGAATTAGTCCCCAAAGTGTCTAAATATTCTCCAGTAGCCTAATTTTTGCTCCTAATGAGACTTTTTCCTCACTCTTATACGCTCTTCATATCTTGTGTCCCTGTGGGCCACATTACCTGCAATCTGACAACCGAAAACGAAAAGCAATCTACTTTATCAGTATCATTATCATCATGAGTCACTTACGTGCGCCTCCAAACTCTTCACCTAGCAGCTTGCCAGTGAGCAAGGTGCAAAGGAACGTGAGTGAGTTGGCCACAGGAACAGCCACGGATAAATCTGGATAAAAAGATAAAAGAAGTGAGAAAAAAAGTGTCTGGAGGACTGAAATCAAATGAGCTTTAGTTAAACTGGATATATCCTCCCACCTAAGCTTCCAGGCATCTTTGGTCAACAGATATCCTTTATATCAACTCATCCTCTAAATTAACACGGGGTTCCCAAGTATTATGTAGCAGGAGGATCCCAAACATCCCATGCAGATAGAGTGACAACAGAATGATATACTAACAGGCACACCTTTAATTACACAATGCAAAACAATGCTGTATAGTGCTGGACAGTATTACAGGAGCAGCAATCAGATAGTTTTGAGGATCTATGTAGCTCACCTGTGGTGGCCAAAGTATAATAGTAGACCAAGGAGCCGCTCTGGTTCAGAAGGAATGGGACCAGGTACTGAGGAGGAATAAGACGCAATTTTAAAACTATCAAAACACATAACCTGACAAGCACCGGCAAACAAGGACTGATATCACAATTTACCTTGAAATTTAGGAAAAGAAACTTGACTTCAGCCAGAAGCTGTAAGACTTTGTTGGTGCTCGTCACATTTTCTATGCCCTCCGTGCCTCTCTTTAGGAAAGGGTTGGTGCAGCCCCACAGCACAGAAACCAGCAGGAGACACAGCACCTCCACTGGAAGACATGACACTCACTATATCATTCGATACATTCATTAACTACAAATAATAGCACTGATTTACAGGACGAGCATGTCCATTTAACAACGGCCACATCGAGGTTCGATGCAAACGGGAAGAAATGTTTGACAGCTTATTTGCAGACACTGACATATATTTACTTCTAAAACAATGGTCTCTGCGTTGTGGACTGCTAAAATGCGACATGTAATGGATGTTTTGTGTCGTATCAATGGTCCTTCATTTATCACTTTAGGAACAGATTAAGTGTTACTCAAAATTAATACACGAAACAAACGACTATGTTTGCAAAAGACCATAAACTCATGATGGCTAGCTTAGCTACTCACCGATGGATACCATTGTAATGTAAACAGTTCCCGGTAAAGTTGCATTCAAGTCATGCAACAGTGTTCTTCAATTATCCTTGAACACTTAAAACCACTTGAAATAGAAAACGGCTTCAAGTCTTTCTGTTTATTTTTAGCTTTAAAATTAGTCACAGGTTGAAATAAAGTTGAAATAAAGTCATTCACTCATTATTGAACGGCCGATTAATGATTTGCAACAGTGTTGTGATCTTGAATGTAGCTTTAAGGTGTTCAAATGCACGCCTGAAGAATACCAGCTGAGGGCGCACTAGCATTTATTCAATAACCCTACGATTTTATCATCTTTTGGTCCTAACCTGCTAATGCAAATAAGTCTGACTTCTTCAAGCAGTCTTTCCTCCACCTAGCTTTCCTTTCATTTCCCTTCCTTTCCGTTCCTTTCATTTCATTTTCTTTCCTTTCCTTCCCTTTCTTTTCCTTCCCTTCCCTTTCCTTTCCTTTCCTTTCCTTTCCTTTCCTTTCCTTAGCCTTGGCTGCTTAATGGCTTTATCTCAGTGATGCTTCTGTATTAATATGAAACATATCTCAAAGTGTGCACAATGGCCACATTTAGAAATATTCAAATTTATTTTCATTTCATTTCATTTCACTTCACTTCAGAACAACAAACAATGCAAGTACAGGGCAGGAGTACGGGAAATAAAGTGCAAAATCCTTCGGTGTCAACCTAGAAAGGATTCATTCCAGCACAGTGATGGGCTGTATCCTACAAGACTTCAAACAATTTCTACCTTTCACAGAATATCTCTGTGGTCTCTTCATGGTACATGGTAAAAAAATATATACATACACAGACATTTTATTCTACATTCTTCAAACAAAAATACATTTCAGTGAATCTGAATGCAGAAGATTAATGTGATGCAAGATAGTCCAATGAGAACAAAGCTGTTTTCCATTTGCTGAATACATACACATACATATATTTTTGGTCGGACAAAAAATATATATGCAACGTTATATTCCAAATATTTTTCTCTATCACACCAAAAAACCACTGAATACAAGCAGGTGTGAGTAACCTTCTTTCCCACTCTTTTTGTCCTCTTTGACATCCATGCAAATTCTACCTTTCCTTCTGAACCTACACAGTTCTTTTTAATACAGAAATGTACACACTTTAAAGCAACGGTGTCTTGGCCATTTGAATCTTTACCATTCCTGAACACATTTTCTCCAGTCACTGTATAGCATTAGTAATGGACCAGCTGCAAAATGTACACACAGTACGGAGTAAGTATGCCCTTTCATGCTTTGAACACTGACTGTAGTCACAAAAAAGGCAAATGTTCACACAAAGTGTCCATTTTATGTCATACATTGTACTATATGCCATTCACTTCATCTGCTTTGGTACCAATTTGTTCATAATATATATGTTTGTCCACCCATCTCCTGTTACCATGTAGCCACCAGCAGTTGGTGGAGACTGGCACGGGCATTGATAATGTCATCCATTGAGTCTCCACATGATTCAGTCAGCCTCAGATGAATTCAGATGCACACACAGAACGGCAACACATCAGCTGAAGCCACGCTGTGCGCTACCCTATGGTCAAACCGTGCCACAGTCTTGCTGCTATGTGTTTTCTAATGACGGAGTATCATGTATGGTGACCACCGTGGATCCGCTGGTAGTGCTGAACTGCTCTATGTTGTTTGTCTCTGTGCTGTTCAGCTCCACCCTGGGCAGCCGGAAGCCGTTCTCGGACACGGACGGGTTTGAGTTTGTGATGCTGCCCGACACAGAGCTGACCGCCAGGTTGCTCATTGGCATGCTGCTCTGAACTGTGGATGATGACATCTTCTTCTGGCGAGCTTTGGAGCCCCCGCTGGCGCCCAGCACTCTGGATACATGGGTCCGCCTGGTGAGGGATTTCACACTGATGTCAAAAACCACTCTGACTTCATTCATGAGAATGTAAAATTATTTTGCAAAATTAATTTAAAATTTTTATATTAAAGTAAGCTTGTTTTTCATATGTTTATTCAACAGCTAGGTAGTAATTATGCATACAAATATGATATATAACCATTTTAAAAAATATATTTTTAATTAAACTCATCACTCTTATTCTAATTTCTCCTAAATGCTCTTTAACCTGTTTCTCTGATTTACTGTCTTCATACTGTGCCCTCCCTCCCTCCACCCTGAAACACACTGCCATGAGAAACACTATTTGTAAATTACAAAGAAGGTAGTGCAAATGCAGAATTAATAAAACCAAACATGTAATCAGAAAAAATGAGGTGAAATATAAAAAAGAACAAAGGAGTAAAAAAGAAAGAAAAAAGGCATACTAGAAAAAGAAAAGAGGGGAAACATTTTGTAGGTAGGTGATAGGAGAGCCTGTCAGACTATTCTTGATCTTCAGAAGCATCATTACAGAGCAATAGAGATGTTCAGCCACAGCAAGTGTCATTTCGTGAGTGGGAGCAGGCCTGCAAGAAGGAATGCCACCTGACCTGTTGTACGTTTTCAGGATGATCAGTAGAATGGTGAGAATGATGATGATACCTATGACGATGACAGCAATCATCGCCCCAGAACCTGGAAGTGAGAGACAGAGAGGAAG
>OMLF01057705.1:6875-18116 GCA_900302615.1 Holocentrus rufus | reverse complement strand
TGTTGGGGGGTGTTGAAAGATCATTTTTCAGTGTTGCCTTCATGCTAGTATCTGCATTTTACACATTCCCTTTGGTCCACGTGATGCAATTTGTTTTTGTGTATCCTACAAAGTATGTCGTGCCCTCACAATGGCATCACTAACACACACACAGGCCTGTGCAAATGTTTCTTATTAATTGCACTGGTTAATAAATAAATAAATAAATAAATTGACATTGGAACTTTAATTTCTTAGAGCCAAAGTGCATCTCAGTGAGTCTGCAGACAGTGGGGGTGTGGCAATTTGAAGAGCTATTTTCAGTGTTGTTTCCATTCTTGTATTTGCATTTTGCAGATTGCACTCTGGCTGACACGACGCACTTCATTTTGTGTGTCCATCAAAGCATAATGACGTCACTCACAAACACACAGGACATAGCAGAAGTTCCCTGTAACCTGCATGGTGCCACTCCCTTGCCAACCATCTAGTTTAGACTGCATGGCACAATGTGTGGTTATTTATAAGCCTTTGTTTATCTTAGGCAGAATTTCTCTTTGATTTGAGCTCCCATAGGGGAAAGTCTAAGATTTGATAGTAGTTGCAAAAAATATCTCACTGACAATGTCATTCAACTAAGACATCAAGGATAAACAAATCACAGTCATGGACATTTTCACACACATGCACATGCACATACATATATGCACACACACACACATACTTACTCTGGATGAGTATTTGCTCTTTGGACTTGGTGGTGGTGGTCGTGTTTGAGGATACTGTAGTGAAGTTGCTCACAGGTGAGACAGTTGAAGCTTGCATCTTCAGCAATAACCTGAGCAGGCAGAACAAAACATCTCATTTAGTTCAGTGCAGACTCTCTATGAATAAACAACACAGCTTTTTGGAGGATAACATTATATACTAGGGTAAAGCAAATGAGCCAACTGCATAATTAGAGTTTGTGTCATAGTTCATTTTGATCAAGATGGAGACAGAATATTAAGATGCAGTAACACTTAAGGACGACATAGTTGAAGGAGTGCCCGGAATTAATTACTGTGTTATAAGAACTAAAAGAATGAGGATCTTGAAATATCATTTCTCATGAGAAGACTGCAGATGACAAAGTAGTGTGGACAGATAAATGGCTACCTTTTGCTTTTTATATAATTTTCATGTTTTAATAAATCTTTTTCACAGCAGTCATTTTGACATGAAATAGTATGTAAACACCCGTGTTACTAATTGCATCAATTAAGGTTCTGTACCTAAACAAAACATTAATTAATATCATTAGTAACACCTGTGTTTGCCTACTATTTCACGTCAAAATGGCTGCTGTGATAAAGGTCGGTACTGACAGACTCAAAAACAAAAAAAACTAAAACAAGAAGTAGCAGAGTGGGCAACATGCAAATCCACAAAAGTGTGTAACGAGAAACAAGCTCTCACATGCAAGAGAGAGTTAACTGACATGATTGACAGATGATTGAACACTTGTGTATTTACGCCTTGTCCTTTGGCTTTACGATCACACAGCAGGCCCATACATCATTCTAATGTATGCTAAAGCATTGCGAAAACATCCATCTGTCTGTTATTAGCAGACAGGTTTATGACCTAAGATCGCCTCAGCCGTAAACAATGTACAGACATGTTAAACGTTCAGTATGTTACAGTGAAACAGCCTGATTTTTTCTTTTGCTTTTCCCTTTCAACATGAAATCGTCTCATATTCTTTCAACATCATTGAAAAATCCCCCGTTTAAATCAGTATCACATTATCCAAAACTTCTGTTGAAATAACTTTGAAATCCACATTGCAACTGTCCAGGAGGAATTAAGCAATTAAAAATGTTCTGCCTGCTCCTGAGATAATTTGTCCCCACAGGTGTATAGAATGTACAGATCTACACCTCGACCACATGAAGCCCTGATGGTCTAAATCCCACCGGAAACCTCTCTCCTGTTCCTCCTCTACTCTCGTCTTCTTCTCAGCTTCTGTCTCAGAACAGAAATAACTCAGACGATTAGTTAAGCCCACCCCCTTTGAAAAAGCAAAACAACAAACAAAAATAGTGCAGTCATAGTTCATAATGAATCATTCAGTGAAACACAGAAGAACGAGCAGACATGCCAGACTAACTACAATGGGTCACAATGGGCCACAATCACTCTCTTCATTTCATGCATATGATGGAAAATTGTTATTCTTCTAGTATGTGTATCTTACTATGATATGTTACAGTAAAATGGAAGCAAGGAATGGAAAAGGAAGAAGATTGATGTGACTGCGTAACATTTTGTTCATGACAAGTGATATCATGATACATTTTTTCATCAGCAGTGCATATTATAAGGTGATATATTGTCATATATGCCTTATTACCCTCTATACTCAGCAGCCTGGGTTGGTCTGTTTGACCAGCTCTCTTATCTGGCAGGTATAACTTTATTGAACTTAATTTATTGTGATCTTGATCTTATCGAATGTATTGTGTAGTAGTTCTCATGTGTCATACGGAGATCCTCCATCATTTGGGAGGATTACTGCTACTATTCAGGAAACAATCCACACCTAGCTGTAGGTCAGGGCTATCCCTGTAAGAGATACTTCCCTGTCATTTTGCCTTGTCGTTGAAAAGCAGCATGAATTCTGAGCAGTGACACGCCATCACTTGCTCAGATTTCAAAATCAACCCATAATTCACTTCAAATGTATTCCTGCAGATTTTTAGGTAGCAAAACTATCCAAAATTATTGCAGAAATTTCCACTACACCCACAGGTAGGAAGGACTAGCGTCATCATGGGAGTTCCACAAAGTCTTAACCTAGTAAGATGTAAAACAAAGAGAAGATAACGTCGTCAGGCAGTTATCAAAGCGTGACTCAGACATTTGGTCTGGAATTAGATGAGGCATCAGGTGTTTCTCATTCCATCACCAATAACTTGGCCTGACTCACCCAAAACACAGAGGACTGCATTGTATCCAACGTAACCCATTTCCTGTTGAAAGTTTTATGGGCATCCTATTCACTTTTTGAATGTGAGATCTGGGTATTAGCTAAACTTTTTTTCTGACTTTATCTACCAGTAAGTGCTTAGTCAGGATTTTTTATTTGATACTTTTAAAAAGATTTGTCTTTTATTGAGCCACATAAATTAACATTAACTCAAGGTAAAAACTTTGACAAGCTCCATTCCAAAGACTGTACATTCTTATTAAATAGCAATAAATACAGACAATCCAATCTGTTGGCTTGTTATTTTGTCGACTGAGGATGTAAGTTACCCACGAACCTTTCAAAAGTGTCATGATTTTTTTTTATCTTTACGCTATCAATAATTGTGTCTGAGAGCTTTCCACAATTCTCAAAGGGTGGACATCTGAGTTTGTGATAAAACTTTTCAATTACATGAGATGAAGGGCCAAAGATCAGCCATTGCTAACATTAAAACACTGAGTGCACTTAACCTGTGAGCCAGTCAGACATTGCAGTGAGTCTGCTGGGAGTGAAGCGCAGCAGAACAATCAGAACAGCTGCTTCAAAGGAGAACAAAATTTGCATTGGCTATAAAAAGCTGAAAACCCTGGCACACGGAAGAGCAGCCTCAGTACGACTACATGTTGTTGTGCATGTGGCCACGCAAATATACACACACAATCACACACACACACATGCATCCGATCCCTCCTTGTCGTGCGTCTCCTCATCTCAATTTTGACTTCTCGCACACAAACAAAGAGAAACCTGCGAGGGAGAAGTAGGCTACCAGCACTCAAAAATAACTGCTACCATTGATAAGCCAAATGAAGATATTCAAATTCACCACAGAATATGCAAAACATTCAATCCCATAACATCAATTTAATTTTCCAAGCTAAAAGCATGGGCTGTGGCCTCTGGGAGCCATGCAGTAAGACTGGAGACCAGTGAGGACTTTGCCTGAGGCGGAGGGAGAGGGCAGCACTGTGGGAAGCCCCTCACTTCATAAGATCACATTACCATCCATACTCACTGTCGAGAGGCAGGTCATGTTGACTGCATGTGAATAAATCTTCCTGTTCACACACTGAACCCTGCAACTACTGTTAGTCCCCTTTTATATTTGGGTTTTCTTTTTTAATTAACTTTAACTTTGTACAGCATTTTAGTACAGCAGTGCTGGTTGTTATCAAATCTGCTTTATGAATAAATTTGACTTTGATTATATCATACAAGACCATAAAACACAACAGAGACTTTGCAGTGGAGTCACAAATCTTTTTCTTTTCACTCTCGTACACATTTGACAGTTTTATACTCCAGGTTAGTGCTAAATTACTTATCAAAGACCTGCACTCCTCCATGCAATACATATATTTTTAATTAATCTTAAATAATAGCTGATTTGCTGTATGACAACTTTCCTGCCTTTATATTCAGTAGTTTGTAACTTTACTTGGAAAAGCGTAACGTCATGAATTACTTGTCCAGGACCAGCCTGTCTGGTTCAAGTTCCAACTAAACCGAAAGAGACGGCGAACGTAGAACAGTGTTTCCCTGGTTCTCTCTGTTGACATTCATAAAAGTTCACATGGAGGTTATGCGTCTAGATTTCTCACTCTTGGATGAAATAACTGCTGATCTGGTTCCAAGGCGGATTGTTGGAGGCATGCTGCGTTTCAGCATTTGAAATAGGGACTAATGCATTGGCTTATTGACTTTTCCTCTCCAATCTGTGTATATCCTGGAAGCTTTGTGCAAGGTCCATTTACAATGCTTTTCATCTTTCATGCATCACCTTTAAAACCTGACTGTGATAGGTTTCCTATAATGTGATCCTCAAATTAGAATTTTGCAATGAAAGAATCGAGCAAACTGTAAATTAAAGGCTTCGCTCTGGGACTCCATGCTCTCATATATTGTACCGTCTTATCCAGCCTCCTGTTCAACAGCAAATATTACACAACCAATTCTCCCCATTGTTGACATACTATTAGGCCATAGAGATTAGTAATGACACATACATCACATTTGATATTTGCAGAGGTGACAGCTTTTGATAAGTGGCAAATTGACCACATGCTGTATAAGGTTGGTAACACACGTAATAAGGAATGTCCTATTGACGTTGGTGAGGCAACAGTAACCAATGTAATCAACATGTAACCAACACTAAGGTGTTCAGAGAGGTCTGTTTCTTTAGCACACAATTACATTGACTCTTGAATGGGCTAAATGTAATATTGATACAAAATAAACATAAATATATGCTGTCACTATGGAGCCCAGGAGTGGTCACAGGAAAAAAAAATCACGTCAGTGCTTCTATTTACCACATTTAAAGTAAAAGATGATATTGTATGTGTACAGTAGCAACTTCATACCTTTGTACCAGTTCATTTTAGAGCACAAGATAGGACTGTTTCCATTTTTTGATTAAATCATAACCTCATTTTCAATATTATAGCTTCTGTGAACAAATTAACAACAACAAATTCTAGCTGATTTGATTTTCATAATTAGTTGAAATGAGTTCATTGCATTTATTTATTTAGTTTACTTAGCATAGTATTCTGTTGAATAGATTTACTTTGTTGAATCAGGATTTTGAGGTATAACGCATACTTTTACTTCAGGTATAAAGCTGTTTTATCTCACAAACAAATCATCTTTGTGCACCATTTTCTGCCTAATCTAATCTAATCTAACCAGCACAATATTTACCTATGCATAGTTACCTGTAACATTACTTGCTGTTTGGGTTGTTGTTCACACAAAGATGCCATATATTGTAAGGCACACAATGTTCTTTCATTTATTTTCTTTATCCACTTATTCTATTCCGGGGGTCTGGAGCCTAATCCAGCCTGCATGTCACAGAGGGCAGGGAGAATTTACAATATGTTAACACAAAATATTATTGTAGACTCCGTTTATTTTCAGTTCTAATTAACGCTGGATGGGACAGTTCTGGAAACTTTGAGGAGTTTCTTCTCCATCTGTGTGCACTGATGTATGCAGCCGTAATCTGACTAGAAAGGTCATCTGCAAACTCTGTCAAAGGTCAAATAAATTGAACTTTGAGCAAATCAAAATTTAGCATTTTGCCAGTGATCATATGTACCATCCTTTATCAAGACATAGCCTGCTGATAGCATTTGTAATGCTGTTAATAATAAGAGGATATTAAAGGTTTATGGTTGCATCATCATCAGTGTGCAGGATGCTTTAGACTTTATATTCATTTAGTTGCAAGGATTTACATCATCAACAATTAGAGCTCTCCACCACCATGCTTTACTGTCTCTATGTGAGAAAAGTTTATGTATTGTATGCATTTGATAGCATGTCCTGTACACGGATTCATAATTCATTATGACAAAATGCATTTTTTTCTACAAGGCTTCCGCTCCCCGACTGCACATGATACAGTTTCTGAAAATATGCAATAATCTTGTTAAAAATTCAAATGATAGGTTAGATGATTGCTAACATTACTCTGACTCTGTAACATTACTCTGAATTATGTCAAATGGAGAAAAGGCCTTTTCAGTGTGAGATAATACACACCAACCCACGAGTGAAAACATTTGAATCAATTTGAAATAATGGATTATAAAAGGTATAGATTTTTTTTCCTTTTTTGCTAGATATTTTTGAAGCAAAGGAACCTGTCTCTGAAAGTGCTCAGATTACATTTGCTCTGCCCTAATTAAGCACTTCCTCAATGGTTGGCCTTTTCCTCGCTGCCATAATGGTTTGTGTGTTGTTCCGCAAATCACAGCTATTCAGTTACTCTCCAGATTCAATATCCTCTCTTCCTCCGTCAGCAAACAATTGTTTATTGGTCTTTTCAGAGAATCGACTCTTAACACAGAACAGGAACAATTTAGTTTCCTCTTTTCATATGAGAAAATGTCAGACAGGCTCACTGACTGGCTAGACTTTTTTCCCGTCTACACGTGTGTGCTGGATCACACACACACACACACACACGCACGCACACACACATGTACAAATGCCCACTCACACAGACACAGACACCCACAGTGAGCATAACCTTGTCTCCAAACACGTTCATAAACACGTTCAAAGCATGACCTTGATCAAATGATGTCTGAGTCAATATTTAAGCAGCCAATCTGAGGCAGCCCACAGGTTAATAAGACACAGGTGAAGCTATTAGTTCCGCTCTCCACCGAGGCGCAGACATGTATCATCAACTCACAGCAGAGAGGTCATCGGCACCAAGTCTTACACAACCTTTACTACATCGCTTCTTTTCCATTTGTGCCACATTAAAGCTGCATTAAGTAATTTTTGACTTTTATTGGCCTCCATCAGCTGGCAAGGAGTTGAAACAGATATATCTCTGGCACAGCTGGCACCGTGTAATTAACATAAGATATAAAGTCACATTTTCATAATAAACCGAAGTGAACCGGCTAAGTAGAGCAGAAATCCAACAAAAAAAAATAGAATGAAGCGGTAATATATCACAATACGAATTTTGTTCCGTAACAAAAGACAATCTGGAAAGAGAGTTTTGAAATCGCTGCACTTGGTGAGGTAATCAGTGAGTCATTGGCACTGATCAATACCCAGATCGAACTGCGGCAAATACAAAGTGGTCATTTTATGCTGTACAGCAGTGAAAATCTTACTTTACACAGTCCTCCCATTGTGCTTCACCCACCTGTGACCCATTTGTCAGGTGTGCAGCATCTTAAGTACATATTGTATTGAAAACTCTGCACACAAACATGGACAAAGGTGAACATTTATTTAACAGTTAAATCTTTACCTCCTCACATGCAGAAATCATCTGCTCCTTTGTTTTTTTCACACCATCTGCAACTAAATACTGAGGCAAATAGGGCCAACTGTTTTGAAGGGCACCATCAATAGAAAAAAAAAGTGCACCATAAGCTTAAGGAGGAAAAAGGAAAATCATCGTTAATGAAGGTACTCTTACACAATAGCTTCTCAGCTCGCAATGTATTGTTCACAGGGTTTCGAAAGACATGACAAAGGGATATTTTTAGAAAGGAGGAAAGAAATAAAGGCTTAGCAGTCCTGTGATGTGATGTTACAAACAAGCCACTAGTCTAGTCCAGACTTTCTATAAAAGGACTGATTGACGTTGACACAAGTTGGCAACAAACTCATGAGAGCGTCCATTCTGGAAAAAGGACTGGAATAATGTGGAAGGTCTCGTCTCATATGTTTTTAGAGTATCGGATCATTAAAAGTAGTTCAGGCGATTACTCTTGAGGCATGAGCGTAGGGATGACATTCACGTTATTATATTGCTACTCCTTCCAGCAGAGACATAAGATTTAGTGTTGACATGAGAAAGTTGTGCTCTCACTGAAAACTGAAAAAAAATCTTGAGAAAAAAAGGAAAAACACATCAAAATGGGGCATATTTACAGTGATCAGAGGGGTGACGCATCAGTTTTTACTTGACGGTGTTTACCTGAAATTTCAGTCAAGAGCAGAAATCTGCTAAAAACATTGGGGAACATATTTGGCATGAAGACTCAGTGATGTAACGTGATTTGACATTCACGTGTCTAATATAGGGCCAATGTTCTCCTACTGAATCTGGGTTGAAATTTGGACTGGTCTAAGCCCAATTAGTTTATTTAGAATGAGAGTAACTGAGTCATTTTGAATGATTGTTATATAGTTGTGCACAAGTAGAGAATGACAGTTTTTGCATGAGCATATTCATATAATACCACCACTTTACCCTTATTCTGAATAAAATGCTCTCTTATAAACATGTTAGAAAAAAGGGGACCAAGTTGATCCCAGTAAAATTTTGGTAGAGCTGGGTTTCCCTCTGAATAGCCTTTTCATTACATTGCATCAGACAATATTCTAATGTTAGCACCTCGTGCCAATGTGCACTTGTACACAAGCTGCAAGATTATCATCAGCATTAGACTGTACACATTTTTGCTAATGAAAGGCCTACTTAATGAGTTTGAGATAAGCTTCCTTAAAATCTTGGAATCTTCATGATTCAAATCAACTGTGCAACTTTAAACCATAAAGCTTTTCAATCTACAACTTCACTCTCAACTTATTTTGATAACATTTTTGCTGGTATGATATGTATGCATGCCTGTCCACTGAGTGTAGAAAACCCTATTTTCAAACAAAGCTTATCAGAGTTAAAAAAAAAATGTGAGGGATAACAACAGAGAGTACATGCAATCAAGCTGTGCTTATCATATAACGTCATTCAAGACTTTATTTTCACATGTGAAAACAGGAAATCCAATGCAACTTTCCAACCAGGGCTGGATAATGGTGACTCTCTTTACATTTAGCTCAATGAACAGTTAATATGAATAATTTAATCATCCTAAATGAACTGCAGTTATATTATTAATCCTATTCCAAACTAAAGTAACCTACTAACTGGATTAAACATCCCTCAAACCTCAAAGTGATTCAATGAGTGGATAATCCAGTTGCACCTTGCATCTAAACAGTCATAGACCTTTACAGAACTTACTGTTGGCCTAACTTCCTCAAATCAAGAAACTACAAACTGATGAAAGTCAATGGAAACAACATATATAAGCCCTCTGTGCATCCATTGCAGGTGTCTAATAAAAACCCAAACAAAGCCAGAGATAAGACAGCAAGGCTCAGTTGAGTTGACTTGAGCAGAAATAAAAATTTTAAATGAATGTTGCATCATGTTGTGTTGGATTATACATCAAATGCTCATGGAAACAGCGGTGCGCTCTGACTCAGTCCAGCAGTATCGCACAGACAGAGGAGCAGCAAAACCCATTTCACACGCATGCTGTCATATTTTCCTAGCCCACATTAGCGACTGATGAAATGATAAGTGTCGCTGCTCCATTATGACATACCAATAACAGATACACAGCCAGATAGTATGACAAGGTGAGCTCGATAGCCTTCACTCACAAATCTGTGCGGTTTCACTGATTCATCAGCAGCGGTAGATTCCTAAATCCAAGCGGTCTTTGGAATGTGAGCTATTCCCTCTCACCTGACACTCACCTGTCGTCTCGCCATATTGTCTGGGAGAACCCCCACTTTCCCCCCCACTCTCTCTCTCTCACACACACACACACAAACACACACAAGTACAATCACAGTACACATGTAGACACACTCAAGAAAAGTTTGACATATCTCACTGAAAACTCGCCCCCAACCAGACAAACAATGATTTGCCTTGTTACTTACTTAACTGTTGAGCGTCTCCTGTGTGATTCAGCCTCATCCGTCTCCAGGTGGGAGCCCGAGCAGCACCTGGCCCCCTCCCTCAGCTGACTGAGGGGGGCATAGTCCACTGTACGAGCTGACAGCCACACCAGGTCTAACTCTGGGGAGGGGGGTGAAACGAGGGAGAACAAGAAGACTGTGCCGCTCCAAGTGGGGAAATAAACTCCAACTTCAGGGACAACCCCACAGGTTCAGACAGATAAGACGCTCACCGGCAGATAGAAAAGAAACAACAAACGCTCAGACCTGACTGGGTTTCTGTGGGAATTAGTGTGTGTGTGTGACAGGAGGAGGAGGTGGAGAAGGAGGAGGAGGAGGTTAGGCTCCACGCTTGCTCACTCGCCGCTCCAGAGCTGCTCCTCGTAGAGTAATAATCCCAAGCAGCTGGTTTTTCAGGTCCTTCCGCCTGGCCCCGAAGGCGTGCCGCGGCCACTGATCAAAAAGTCCTCTCCATACTTTTCTGCTCTGCTCTAACCATGACTACCGCCTCTCAAATCTGTCTGGCTCACATCCCCAGGATGTCTCACAAGCGCCACAGGGGGTGTGGACCTGTGTAATTGTCATGGAAGATAAAAAAAAATAGACTTTCTAAAGAGAGCTTAAGCAACATCACTAACCTCTGTGAAGCCTTTTGGTGGGTGTGTGCACCTGAGCTTGCGTATGTGCGTGTATACATGTCATACAAATCACTACTTTTCTTTTGCAGAGAAAAACAGCTCTGCGTTTATGCAAATCTAGCATGTGTGTTTGTATGTGCTTCCAGGTGTGTGTGTGTGTGTGTGTGTTTGTGTGTGTGTGTGTGTGTGTGTGTGTGTGCGTGCACGCGCTGGGTATTCCAGTAATGATCGACCCTCAACTCCTGTCTCTCCACATTGACGTCTCCGTGTCGCTTTAAATGCCTGTTACCATGGAAACAGCAGGCAGCCGGCACACAGGTCTGGTACACAGACAATGGTCTCTCTCTCTCTCTCTCTCTTTTACCTCTCTCT
>OMLF01057703.1:0-15059 GCA_900302615.1 Holocentrus rufus | reverse complement strand
TGGCGTTCCCTGCATTTTCGGGGCTGTATTATGCAGGAAGAAGCAGCAGTCCTCTCATCATGTTCTTTTTTTCTTTCTTTCTTTTTTTTTGTTCCGTTTCCTCTTCACGCTGGCAGAGCCGAGCCTTTCGGCAGAGAGCAGTTAAAGGGTAGGAGTGTGTGAAAACACATCAGGGCACTAATCCTAATAGGAGCTGATGGCTTGCTGTCATGCCGGAAAACCAAAGGATTGCGGGTACTTTCAAAAAGTCGACAGAGGAGTCGATTCCCAGATTGTGGCTTTTCAGAAAACATGCTAATTTTTTTCCGAAAAGCCGAGGCAACAATGCGGCTTTTGAAAATAAGATATTTGGAGGTGGGGTGAGGGTACGGCAGGCTGTGGGATGATGCCTGAAAGTAACACACACTGGCGTTTTTTTTTTTTTTTTTTTTATAGACGGTGGGGATTTCCTTGAGAGGGATGCTTGTTTTCTATTCCTCTGTAGAGAGGGGCCAGTTAGTGAACCTGAGCCGTGCAGAGCGGCAGAGTACAAAGAAGCTTCACGGCACATTTCTCTTTGAGCCTGGCAGGAGGAGCGACTTACTTCTCACCATTCATTTGTACCATAAAACAGCTTCTTAAATGTTGTGTTATGGGTGCAGACATGTTGTGACAATGTTATGGTTTTACCTCATTTGTAAATACAGAGATAGATTAATTAAAATTATTGCTTTTTCTCAAGAAAGGCACTACGGCTCAGATGTGCAGCATCTCTGAGTAAAAAAACAAATATTTCTTTTTTATCATTATCATGATGATGAGCTTTGAACAGTTATGTGGGTGTTTTGTATTGGCTTTGTTTTTTTTGTTTTTTTTTTCTCAATAAATTCATTTATTTGCACCAGTGATTGTGCTGCATCATTTGGGGGGGAGAAACAACGCAGAGAACTTGTAAAATCTAAATAATTGCAGAGAGAAATGAAAGATGGAAAAACAAAAAAAATGTGGGTGACAGAGAGCCAAACAACAACATACTTGGAAAAACAACAAAAAGTTTTATTGATCATACTTACTTTATACAAAGATGTCTCAAAATGCTGATATCCAACACTGACCTCTGAAATTTTGGCAACTCAAAATAAACACTCATACAGGCTTAAATATCCCACACACTTCCCTTCAATCAATACACTTGGCATGACAACAATCCGAAGTCCGGACACAGTAGCTGTAAAGTAGTGTTAGCTAGTTCGTATGTTTATTTATGGTATGAAAAAAGTCCCGATGTAGAATACAGAGCTGTGCAACACAAGTTTACTGGAGCCTTAAAGGACCGTGTGTGTCCTCTTTTAACTTCTCATCATCAGGCTCGATCACATCACATCTGTCTGTCACAAATGTCGGTACAAGTTACAGTTTGGTAGCTTACAGGCTGAGTTACTGCAGTTCACTGCCATTGAAAAAATGTGAAAAAATCTGTTTGATGTGTCTATTTGCAAAAAACATTTTGTACTTTGTTATAATCACTTAAAGAATTTGTGCATTAATACTAAATGTGTTGCACATTCAAAGGGATTTGCCTAAATAAACGAAGCAGTTTGCTGCTACGCCACTGTGAAGTCGACCCAAAGACCTCTGCAGACTCTGAACATGCCACACATCTGATATTAATGCACAAGTTTTAATTAATTATAAAGGAGTAAAACATTGAACTTTATGGAACATATGCACCAGCCATCTATATATAAAAATGTATTAGCCATGCATAACAACTTTCACATTTCAATGAGCTTTTCTCACATTTTCTGAGCATGAATGGGAGCGAGTTGGATCACGTTAACCTTGATATCTGAGCTCCCAAACCATATTCTGCACACACTTCTGCAGCCGACATTTGTGGTGGACAGATATGATCCAGACTGCTGATAAGAGGTCAAAATATGACCGGTATGCTCCTTTAAAACAGAGACTGGCAGAGATAAATGGCTGGGAAAAAATGACCAAAGGCACTATCATACATAATCTCATACCTCTCTATCAAATAAACAACACAACCTGACTTTTACACCAACTTTGCAGCTCAGAAGTGAGCGGCGGCGGCGGCTGCGTTGTCCTGAATTGGCAGCATTAATAGCTGACCATGTGAACTTCTACAGAAAAGAATGAAATGATTCAGTCAGAACACATCAATTCAAGTACCAAAAAATGACTCGCCTTCATGGCTTCCAGTCGTGTTAATATCCACAGAGGGTGCAGTGATTTAGACCACCTACTCAGGAGCAGCCTACACGCTGTCGGCCAATCAAATCTTTCTAGGAGCCGTCTTTACCAAAAAAAAGCCTCACAATCACTTCTGATTGCACCGCTGTGTGTATGCAGACATTCCTCACAAAAGAAGTTATTTATGCACCTTGAACTCCGTATGAAAAACGGCCCTCAGCTGAGCTCAAGAGACAAAGTTCTCCTGGTAACGATGCTCGACACGAAGCTGCACAACACCGCTCAGCAGCACACTCGGTCAGTTAAGGTCTAATTTTTGTTTTTCTTTTTTTCTCCCCACAGCAATAATTGTTTTCTCAAGGTTTACGTTCACAAATATGTTCTATTTATATGTGGCACTGGCTTTGATGGCAGGAGTTCATAACGGAGCTGCTTCACGTGTTTGAATCTGAGATGTGACTTCATATATAAGACAGGTATGTAAAGCCGAGGCACACAGCGTAATTGCAGTTCATGCTATAAATAGAGCACGAGCACTTTTTCAGCAATGATCTTAGAATCAAAGTGAACATAGAATGGAAGAGTATTTAGTAACACTATTTGAAGTTTGAAGTTGTGTTCATAAGACTGAATATTTATGGCAGATGTCGTTAAGTGTCATTCTGCCATGTCACCAGAAGTTAACTGTTTTGGTTAATGTCACGTTGTCATGAAAAAGACGAATGCCTACAGTTTTTCGTTCATGACATCACTTTTATTACAATGTTATGTCAGTCTCATGAACATAACTTCAATTAGAGTGTTACCAAATGCCTCAGCATTAGACCTAAACAAAACCCAAACCCCCAAAAAGGGCCCAAACCCACAGCAGGGTTTCTATATATCCAAACCCAACTAATGCCCTAAAACTGCTAATTTAAAGGAATATTCCAACATTTGGGGTAAAATGCCATTTTTCCAACTTAAACAGACTGAGACAAGATGTTCGATACCATTTTCACCTCTGTACGTCCACTGGTTCGGTTCCCATGGGTAGCATTTAGCCATAAGTTAGCTAAGCTAACATGATGCTAGGAATAATAACTGCTGAAATCTAACTTCTCCTAAACTCCTCCTGACTCTTTCATTTTCTTTTTTTTTTTTAATTCCAAGACGTGTATTTCAAATACACACGATGCACTGTGTAAATAAGACAGCTGTCAGGTTTATTTTTTTTCACTTTGACAGAGCTAGCCAAATGACCCCTGCAGACGCTAAGCTAACAGCTAACACAAAATGCTACTCATAGGAAAGTACAGAGACTGTACAGAGGTACAGTCTGGGTAAGTCAGAAAAAGTTTTGCCCAAAAACTTCCTTTAACAGAAAATAAACGCTTCTTACCAAAGCATTGGCAGGAAAGTCAGAAATTTAGCAAACCATTCATAGCATCTACTGTATGGCTAAAAAACTTTTAACTATTTATCTTTAAACTATCTGTGTCCAGTCAACATCACAGACTCTACATGTGTGACTGTGGGTCCATTTTACAGCTCAGGCTATCTGTCGATCTCTCTATGGGAATGTTCATTTCCCAGGCAAAAATTCACGTTCAAGTGGTTACAATTGTTTAAGCAAATCCAATACTCCTTTATAAACGAGCCTTAAATGTAGCATTGAGCTGAATTATACACATGGTAAGTTAATAGCTTTCTTCCATCTCCTTTTCATTAAGACAACCAGAGGCAGACAACATGTCTCAAAATGAAGTACTAATACCAATATGTATGGAAATTAACAACACTGGGAAAAAAAATGACATTAGTACACTCTTATTAGGCAAACATAATGGAATCACTTCGCTCTCAAATAAAGCAATCAGACATCTCCCAAATTAAACATCCAATATCAAGCCGGAGAGAAAGAACAAGCGGTGTTATTCCACAGTGATCCGATTGGTTTGCATTACAATGAGGCCGCGGCACTTTGCTCGGCTTCAACACACACAGCTAACGAACAATACGTTTCCAAAAGCGGCACAATGTTTGCGTGCAAGCGTGTGTGTGTGTGTGTGTGTGTGTGTGGATTATCAAAGACGTAGGTCCTCATTAACAAGTGTACCAATATATGCAGAACGAGATGAGGGAAAAGATACAAGATTTGTGTTTGTGTGCATCGTTTGTACATAACGTTGCATTGCAGCATGCAGCTCCGATCGGCCAACCTGTAATTACCGACACAGCTCGAGCTTTTCAATCACCGTCTCTCCTCTGCACCTCCTCCTCCTCCTCCTCCTCCTCTCCTGAGCATTTTGTTTGGTTTAAAAAGGAGCGAGAGGAAAAAAGAAGAAGGGGTGGAGATCATTGTGAATCTGTGTTTTCATGCACTCTTCTTCTGCTGTTTAAACATGAGCCCTTCCTGTCCTCCTCCTCCTCCTCCTCCTCCTCCTCATCTCCCTTCTCTTTTCTAACCACAAAGCCTTGGTTTGATATGCAAGTGTTGGCCCTCTCTCTCTCTCTCGCAAACTATTTTGGATTGTGGTGGGGAATCGGCGTCGTTGTCAGCCTGCTGCAATTTCCTTGCCGCTTACATTATTCATGTGTTGTGTGTGTGTTTGTGTGTGTGAAAGGGTTGAGGCTGAGGATGATGAGAATCACAGAGCCGACAGCAGGAAAAAGAAATAAAAAAATACGACGGCAATCACAACAACAACACTCTGTCACAAACATCACTCGGTAGCGGCGCTGACCCCGGTTTTACAGGAAAAACACATTTAAGCTGCGGCTGAACCCGCTCCGCCCAGGCAGGAATCGAATCTAACCAAATTATTTTTGATTTTCTTTTCAAGGATAATTGATAGTGTCTATCACAGCGGACTCAAATGTGCCAAGCCTGAAGTCGAGCTGAGTATCTGGATCTTGGTCCTCTAACTTTACCAGTGGAAAATACGCCGAAGTAAAGACATTGTGATCTCATGTTAGATCCCTAATTTCAACCATTTGCATCATGGTGGAAGTTAGCATTATTTTAATGTGTTCAATAATTCAGCGTTGGTCATTTATATAACCATTTATCAAAACACAGTTTGTTTTTTTTTTGTTATTCTGGAAAAAACGAACCACTGAATCATAGATGAAATGCCTCTGGAAATAAAAATGACACATGGTTAAGAACGAGGTTCTGTAGACTAGATTGAACTGGTTTAAGAAAGACTGTATGAAATGTGGCGGCGATGAAGTTGAGAACTTGTAAGTTTGGGGGGGTGGAGATGTGGTGTTACTAACCTCGCACAGCCAGCCGGTCTTGTGAGATCACTTCTGTTTGACTCGCAAAACCATCTGGACCCCGACCAGAGCGTCACTGGAAACCACCAAACGGCCGGACCAATCAGCATCCTTTGAGGAAGCATGGGCGTGGCTTAGGTGATGACGACACTGAGGAGTGACAGTGCATCATATAGCAAGATGCTAACAAGCTAGCGATAGGGATTAGGGATTCTCGATTCCATCATGTCATTTCTGACAAATGATTCTAAAAATAAGTGGAAATGGAACTGACTCAGGCTTAAATGAGCTCATAAAACAGCAAAAAGTCCGACCCTGGACCCAGAATTGATTTAGTTCCATCAATTCCACCACAAGGAACTGGAATCTCAATCGACTCCAAAAAATTTGGAATCGCCTACTCCTTGTCTCACCATCACAGTCGCTGCTGTTTGTTTAGCTCTGGCGCTCTCATACTGCATCATGTGGTTCGTTCACCTGATTGGACGACTTGGCTAATGACACACTGATGGTTGATTCCATCACCTGCTGTGTATTTCTCTACACGGCCGTTGTCGCCGCCCCTTTTCCAAACGTTCTGAACCCCAGATAGTATAGCTGTGCGAGGCTAGACATGGTCATCAAAAAAAACAACAAACAAAAAAAGCAGGAATCATAAAACGCTCATCACAACTTATTATAGCCTTCGCAGCTCATTTTGTGAAATTATAGATGCTACAGAGGGCAAACGTGGTCGATATCTTAGTTTTTCCCTCTCTAGCATCCATAAACACTTAATTGTTGCTTGTAGTATCCTTGCCTTAATAATTGATCCTGGTTAGAAGCCTAATAATACTTACACTGTTTCCTCTTTTCACTTGCACCAATTAATGCTTGTATATGTGTGTGTGTGTGTGTGTGTATGTGTGTGTGTGTGTGTGTGTGTGTTATGTGTGGGTTGGTTTGCAGATAAAACTGCCCACAGCAGGACTCTCACAGGTGCTTCCACACTCACAGCTCCGAGCCTCAGCTGGGCCGATGTTATAACACAACAGTTCATGGAGACGAGTATTAAAAAAAAAAATCATAACAGTCCAGACAGAAGGTGGAGGAACAGAGTGAGAATTCAGTGTTTTTTTTTTAATCTCTTCTTCTCCTGGATATTTCTCCTCTCTGGCCTCCGGCTCTGCTGCGGTCTGACCTCTGCTCCTGCTAGCGGGTCGGGTCGGGCTCCGGCGAGCTCTTGGCGCTTTTTGAGCGTTTCTTCCTGAGCCGGTAGACGTGGAAGGTTTTGTTGTGGAAAGTTCTGGTGAACAGAGCGGTGTAGGCCGCCGCGTCCGTCTTCACGGCATCGCAAAAACGAGGGTGAGAGGCGGGAGCGAGGTCCGGGTCATTTTCCCCCGGGCCGTCCATGATCTGACAGGAAACAACGATGACATCATCAGCATCATGGAACCTGTTACCTCATCACATCACCCACACACACACACACACACAAACACACACACAGGCTCCAGTCTATCTGCTATCTGTCTATCAGTTTCAGGTTCGACGTGTCGGAGTGTCATTGAGAAACACAATGAACCTCTGACTGCTAATGAGCAGGTTGGCACCTTGTATGGCAGCCTCTGCCATCAGTGTGTGAATGTGTGTGTGTGTGTGTGTGTGTGAGTGGGGGAATGTGAGGCAGACATTGTGAAGTGCTTTGAGTGGTTGGTAGAATAGAAAAGAGCCATAGAAACGCAGCCCATTTACCTTTTCCCATTCATACAGATCATCAGTAAACTAACGACACTTTTTGTCCACATTTCCAAAAGAATCTGCATTTGTTCGATTCTTCACAGAATCAACATGCCTATAAATTATGAAATGAACCAGCTTAACTGTATGTGATAAATGTGTATTTGGACTGGTCAGTGTTAGAAACAACTTAACATAAACTTGACTCTGACTGATACAAAACTGATTCTAAATTAAATATCAGCTGATAGTCTGTTGAGTGTTGGACACGTTTACATGAAGGCAAGTAGAGTAAAACTTCAGTTAGTAGTCCGGGATTTAATCTGGACCTGCCTTTATTTTAAGTTAATTTATTGGAATAAGAGCTGCTCGTGGATTGGATGGATGCTGATTTGAGAGGTACTGAAGCTCTTAAAGACATAAAAAATCCTAATTCCTAAATACCATGTACTGTATATAGTATTGATGAAAACCAAGACTACAGGAATTCAGCATAATAATGTTTGCATACAAGATATAACAATATATTTATACACTCAGTTCTTATTATGGTCATATAGAAATTATATCTGTAAAGAGTTGATTTAACCTATTTTTTAATTTAACCTAATTTGTATTATCTGCTGTAGTAAGTACAGTTTCATTCTGACTGAGAATGTGCAGCACATTTACTAGACTTCCTTAATTCTGATTTGGAGGAAAAAAAGAAAATGTATACGCACAAGCAGAATATACTCCAATTCTTTCCTATTTGCTCATGAAAAATATTCAGACTACCTGTTGTTCCCTTTAAATCAGCAGAGAAGATGGAAACAGGCGAAAACTCTGATTCTCTGTTGGCTTCAACTATTAAATCCACTTCAGTCATGGAGATGAAATGGAGGAGACGGGTTAAAGAGGGATTTTTAAGGATTTTTAAGCTTTGAGACGAGGGCTGTGCATAAAGGGGTGGAGGTGAATATCAAGAGGGTGGTCCCAACATTATACTTACACTCAGTTTTCATTCACTTTATTTGAACCAGGATTCCTTTCTCTAAATAAAACACTATCATTCACAGCTAATATCAAATAAGACTCAATAGCAGGTTAATTAAATAGTGAAAGGCTCTTGATTTCAAGGTTTTAAAATAAAGGGTTTGGTTGACTGGTGATGGACACACACACACACACACACACACACACACTCTGCATGGCGTTCCCTCAATAAAGCTGTCAGACACTTTGTATGCTGCGTGCTGTTTACAAAATTCCAGACGCAGACACACACACCGACACACACCGACACACTCCAACACACACCGACACACTATTTCATGTGTCTTACACCACACTGAGCCAGACTGAAGCGTGTCTTGCCTCTAGTAATCCAAATAGCCAGCACGCCACATCCAACATCAAAATCAGGAGACGGAAAGAGGGAGAGAGGGAGACAGAGAGAGAGAGAGAGAGAGAGAGAGAGAGAGGGAGGGAGAGAGGGAGGGATGTGCAGATGAGAAGCGAGGCTATTGATCTTTGTCGAGTCCCCTGTGTTTGTCTGTGGATTTCAAAGCCCTGAGACTGAGAGCTTTCACACAGTCCCAGAAGTTGGCAAAGGGGACTGCGTACCCACACACACACACACACACACACACACACAGAGCATGACTCGTGGTAAATCCGTTTGACCCACATGTCCGTTGGCCAGGTCCAGCAGGTCTCGCAGTCGGCAGCCTCGCTTGTGCCTCCTCTCGTAGCAGATGCTGTCCTCCAGGACCAGGTAGTCGGCCCCGATGGCCTTCAGGATGCTGTAGACCTCCTCTGGGGAGCGCCGAGCGTACACCTGGTACACCTGCTCAACAAACACACACACACACACACAAACACACAAAGACAGAGACGGGGAAAGTGGTTTCATGCAGGTTTGTGTCGCTTTTTGTTTGTTTTTCACCTTGATGATCTAAAGCGCTGGTTCTCAAACTTTTTCGCTGGTGACCCCTTAAAATAAAGCGACGCCCACTCACCACCCCGATCACAGGCTGCATATGCAGAGTGGTGATCAGTCCAACTGCAGAACAGCTCCAGGTTCAGGTTATTTAATTTATTTACTTAACAAAGGAGGCCTCAAAAGGATGAAAAAATTGAGAAAAGATACGGAAAATCATCATAATCATCTTGTGACCCTACTATATTCATCTCACGAGCCCTCGAGGGGTCCCGACCCCCAGTTTGAGAACCACTGATCTAAAGACATCATCCAGCAGTTATTATGGTTCAGTCATATCAATATGTGGAGCGGCCTCTCTTCTGGAACTACATTCTGGAAATACATTTATTTTCCAAACGTTGTTGATGCAAACTCAATGCAATGCAATACTCAGCTCTACAGCTCTGCTACTGGCTGGACTGGGAACTGTGGTGAACTTCCTGATGTTCACGCTTACTGATCATAGATAGGTACTCGTTCATTTTCAAGAAAAAGATGGAAAAGTGCTTAAAAGATGTTAAAATTCCACTCTGTAAGGTGACTGGTTCTGGTTTGTGAGACTTTCCGATGCTGTCAGATCTTGTCAGGACACTTCGACGTTGTTTGTTCGCTCACTTCTGGTGTGGCTTAGGTGTGAGGCTCAAACAATCCCCCCAAAAAATGTTCTTTTGTTTCCTTTAACAAAAATACAAGAGCCCCAAGCTTATTTTTGTAATTCTTTCATTTCGTTTCTTGGACGACTGTGACAACAGAAGATGTTTTCCACTGTGTGTCAGGTTTGTTCAGCCTGGATCTTCAGTGAGCTCGCTGCCGTCACATCAACAAACTCGCCAGCTTGCTTTGGTTACTTTAGATATTGAGTTAATGTTTTCTTTTTATTTATTTATTTTTTTAATTTATTTTTTTGGTTTTGTGTCTTCCTCCTTTATGTTTTGTCTTTCCTGCTGTAGTGTCCTTGTCTTTTGTTCTGTGAAGCTGAAATTTTTGGCTGATCAGGGTTCAGTGTCGTGCCTGTGAAGAAATACCCTCGAAATAAACTATATTTAGTGGTCTAAAAAAACAGAAAAGGTTTGTGTTGCTTTAATGCTGCACTAGACAACTTAGCACACTGGACGCCCTAAATAGCAGCAAAAAAAGTAACTGTTCTAAAACTGTTTGAACTTCAGTTCCCAGAAATTCTGTAAGTCAGTTTCTGGGTATTTAGCTGCACACAGCACGCTCATGTTTACCAAACCGGCCAGCCTGCGATGTTTTATACCCAAGAAACCACAGAGACGAAAGGAGAAGAAGATCTAATGCCGGACAGTCCGCTTTCTGGACTGATTAGAGGACAATCTGGATTTCGATCCTAAAACTACAAGGAAAAACAAACGTAGAAACAGGTGCGGAGAGCAAACCGCGCTCTCAGTCCACTGATGAATTATTTTGCAGCGTCATATGAATTCAGCCTGCAGAGAATTGGAAACATTGATAAGCTCGCTGTTTGCTTGTTTGAATATGCATTTGCACAATCTACCTCCTCAACCACACACACACACACACACACACACACACACACACACACACAGAGCCTGGAAGGTCTGCACCAGTGTCGTGGATCATTAGTGAGCTCCACACTAAGCTCCAGCCTCGCCAGCGGCTCAGCATGGCCAAGCTCCCGCTGGGAGGCAAAACAAGGGCTCTGCTGCCCTAGAGACAGACCATATTTTACTTCCTGCTCACTGTGCAAACACACACACATACACACCAACACATACACAGCATGCAGAACAGAAACTACTGAAACTGATCCTGAAAACACAACTTTGTGAATCAGGCTGATACACTCTCCAAACTGACACAAAGCAAGCTGATGAGTAAAACTAGCTTACCACTCATCAAAGATAAGGGGGTGTGTCTACAGTACATTACTGAGCTAGATCATTTTCTGTCATTGGATCAGTGTGAACCAGTTGGGATGAGGGTCGGCACCTCCAAGTCCGAGGTTCTGTGGAAGAAAAAGGTGATTTGTCACCTTCAAGTTGGGAGTTTCTGTCCCAAGATGTTTGAGCACCTCGGGGTTCAGGAGTGAAGATAAAATGAAGCCTGAAGGTGAAGCTCTCGGTTTACTGGTTGACCTTCGTTCCAACCCTCATCTGTGGTCGCACACTTTGACCGACAGAATGAGATCACAGATGCAAACAAATGACAGGAGCTTTCTGTGAGCCTGACGAAGCTCCTCTATTTCTTTGAACTTCAAGTTTTGGGGTTTCCACTTCCCTGTGAAATCCTGTGTTTCCTGAGTGTAAGAGCAAAGAGGGAACACAGGAGATTGTCAAAAAATGGAGCTCCTGAAGAGATTTTTTTTTACCAAGTTGGCCTTTCCTGTTCAAATTCACATGGACAACATGAGGGACCAATCAGAGGACAGCAGGTGGACCTTGCTAACTTTTTCCACAGTAATCAGAGATCTTATTCCTGGCTTTCTACTCTACGGAAGAAAAACCTAGAAATGAGGTCAGCTTCCTTTGCAGGGCGGCTGGACTTGGACGGGGTGAAGGGCTCAGAAAGTTGTCCGGAGTACAGCAGCTGCTCCTCCACATGGAAAGGAGCCAGTTGAGGTGGTTCGGACATCTAATCACTAATCAGGATGCTTCCTGGACGCCTCCCCGTGGATCTGTTCCGGGCATGTCTGACTGGGAGGAAACCCCGGGGCAGACCCAGAACATGCTGGAGGGACTATATATCCCAGCTGGCCTTGGAACGCCTTGGGATCCCCCAGGAGGAGCTGGTGGATGGAGCCAAGGAAAAAGACATCTGGGCTCATCTGCGACCCGGTCCCAGATGAGGGCCGGCCAATGGATGGATGGAAGGATGGGTCAGTATATCGGATATCGAGGTTTTTATACTTCTTAATTTACAATCCAGTGTATTTTAGGTCAATATTAGAATAACATAAAATAAATTTGTGCCTACTGCCTAACGTGGGGCCACGTGTGGGCACTCTTCAGCACAGGTGACTTCAGTAGTTAGATATATACAAAATAAAATGGAAATTTTCTGTTCAGCCAGTTTGGTTTCAAAAGGTTTTGTTGTTGTTGTTGTCTTTTTCATTAGTGAGTGCGATCTTTCCTTAAACCTGAGCCAATAACAGTCAGTAAACAAATGTGTCTCTGAATTGGACAACAGGATCCACACAGCTGCAGGTACCATCATAACTCTCTTCTGCTTCACAGCCTCATTTTGACGGTTCAGTCTTTCCATTTTAGTATTCAGTCCATCCTAATGGATACACACTGCATTGTTGTCTGATCAAATATTCATTCACACAAACACACTGCATGTCACTGGCCCCCATCTAGAGCCAATCCGCACAAAACATTAGTGTATAGTTGGGTGAGATGGATGGGTTGGAAGCAATAAGGCTTCCAGCATCACTTTGCTTTTTAATGGAGCTTTCACCAGTCCACCTCTTTAATTAAACAAGCATAATAGGGAGATCCATATAGAGGAAAGATGGTGCAGTATCTGCTAATAGAGCGATGACTAACTCTAGAAAAAGGCAAAGCAAGCAAGAAACAACAAAGAAAGATGGAACATAAAACTTACAAAAAAGTACAACCAAAGACAAAGTAACAGAAAATATATGAATACCAAGTACCTAATAACAGGGCGGGCCATGCTTTGCATTGAAAACAGCATCAATTCTCCTTGTACTCCTGTCATACTGCAAGCTAAATTGTTGTGTAGTGAATATTGGAGCTTTCTTCAGGAAGGAAAGCCTTTAGTTGTTGAGGGACGAAGTGGGAGGAAATGTACCTCCTATAAAAGTATAATGATGTTTAGATTTGGTGACTGGGGCCATGGAATGAGTTTCACTTCATCCTGCTGTTCATGAAAACACTCCTGATTTGTTTAGCAGTGTGCACTGATGCATTACAGTGTCTATACCACAACAGAGCTGTTGTAACACCACAAGTCTGGGAACGGCTTTACTACCTTCAAACGACCTACTGATAGACTCTGGTACCAACACTGAGTTTAATATCTGAAAACATGATTCTACTACGATACCAAAACAAAACAACCCCATCGAGTAAGATGCTGCCACAATTAACCTTGAAGTCTTGAGTCTAGATTCAGCTCCAACTTTGAGACACAAAAAGTTTTAGCCACCTGTGCATGACCGGCCTGCACTGTCACCGAACTGAAAACCTGCACCGCTTCACTGATGTGAGCAGGACTTCAGACCAATGAACAAGATGGAGGTGAGCCTCTTTTGCAAGTGCTGTAATTTATTGAGCAATTTTTTAACCAAAGTACCTTCGAGATGTACAAAGAGTTATTTAAAGTATCCTTTGTTGGCGCTGTGTGTCAAAGTTGCTCATCAGCTTGATTCCTTTCCTGTGAAGCCTGGTGGTCTGACATCTAAGACGACTTGGTGTGAGTAAATGATGTAAAATGTTTTGTTTGCATTAGCCTGTCCACCCCACTGTTTGTTAGGATGATATAGTGAAGCCTACAGTACCTGTCTGGTTCTTTCTCGCAGGTCCTTGTCTTCATAATGCGGGTGGTTGGTGAGGACTCTGCCTGTGCACAGCTTGATGCCCGCCAGCAGCTGCATGCTGCCTGCAAATACAGCCCGCTTAGGGGTCTTTGAGCTGGAGGAAAACAGAGAGAGAGACACCGAGACAGACAGAGAGAGAGAGAGAGAGAATATTGTTCATGCAAAACCATGGGTAATGGACGTCATTTGGAAAGCTGAAATATATGAATTTTAGGAAAACAGAAAAGCTTCCAGTTCAACACTCATAAAAAGTATGAATCCTGCATGCAAATACAAAATTACAGCATATACTGTGCACAATATGAAATTTAGTGGAAATGTTTTTAATTGTGATGAAGGATGTTTCAGCAGCTGCATCTGTCAGGGTGTCTGCAGGTATTATTTTTTTAAAGGCCTTTTGAGGACATATTTTGACAAATGTGAAGAGATTTTTGGGCAAAAAAAAATTCCTATTCAAATGTGCACTGAAGGTAAGTATCGAGGTTATGACTACATGTTTGGTCTGGTGAAGATGTCAGTTTTAGGTAAGAATATGGTCGCTTATGAACTTGATGATTCTGTCACCTGTTTTAAGAGTTTCTTTTAGGTCAGACAACAAGCTGCTACAGCGCTGAATCTAAACACAACTGTTCTCCAGGTAAGTATAAGGATTTTCATTTATTTCTCCCTTCAAGTGTAGCAGGTCAGTATAAAGGCATTTTTTTTTTTAACATCAGAAATTGTGATGCAGAATGTGACTCATTTTGACAAAAAGAAAAAGATGGATAAATTAAATGTAATGGGATAATTTTTTTGTACAATCAAGACCCAATAAATTGAAGTTTAAGACTAGAAATGACTGCTTAAGGTCCTATGTTTATAAAACTGAATTTCAAAGATTTCAAGACTTTTCAAGGACACGCACAAACCATAGAAATGGACTGAGTAGAACTGGCATTGTGCAGGAGATTCTGCAGCTGCTAACGGGCCAGCTGGCAGCTGTCTTTGGGGAGCCAACTGAATAACTTTATTGATAGTTTCATCGTGACAAAATAAATAAATAAAAATAAAAATGATTAAAATTATTGGTAATGGAGCATATCCACACAGGTGATTTGAACAAAGCTATAAAGCTCAGACTGCCGACGTCGGAAAACTATAATTAGGTCTGCAGCAGAGAGACACCAGTGTCGACCACGTTAGCTCATAGTAACACATTTACCTGTAATTATGATGTCAGATAATCCTAATCAGCTGTTATTAATAAAAAAAAGTTAAATAAAATGTTTTCCGTTAGCCGTGCATCAGGCCTTAACCAATATAAATGAGCTACCACTTGCCGTGAACCAAAGGCCCGTGCCGATTCTACCCATTTCTATTTCTAAGGCACAC
>OMLF01057702.1:6453-25446 GCA_900302615.1 Holocentrus rufus | reverse complement strand
GGGACAAGACAAGGAGAATAATTAAAGGAGAAGAGGGCCGCAGAGGAGAGAAGGGAGTTGAGGATGCCAGAAAGAACAGTAGAATGCTCAAGTGTCCATCTGTCTGCTTAAAAAGCAACATTTGGTACAACATTTGTTAGCTCTTCTCTGTTTTTAGAGTTTATAGTGTTTTCAGTACTCCAGTCTGTTGGACTAAGGGGAAGTGATAGAGTCTGCATTACAGAAGGGTAAAATGTGGATTTACTCTATCTTACCATTAGTTTTTCAATAAATATTGCTGACTAGGTCCTGATGGTTGACAGTTGCGGTTAATAATGCAATACTAATGTAATGGGTAAGCTATATTCCCTTGCGCAAGGACACTTCAGCAGGAGAGATGCTTGCAAAAAAGACTTGAAGCAAAATCCTCCTGTTGAAAAACAGCCCCTAGTCACTACACCTGTTGCCCAAGAGCTATGTAAGTGCTCATGTGGTTTGTCCTAAGTTTGTTAAACAGCACAAGGTGCAGCTCAGCCTCCTCTCTGCCGCTGCCTCAGGTTAAAGCAGTGTGTTATCAGTATCTTACCATGAGCTTGTTGAAGAACTCCAGCAGCGCAGCCGACTGCCTCCTGCTCCTGCCAAAGCAGCTGACTTTGAGAGGACTCTTCCTGACCAGCAGAACAAAGCTCCCGGCCAAAAAACACAGCAGGGCAAAAGACACGTAGATAAACAGCTTCAGGAAAAAGGAGGTGAGAGTCAGGCCCCCCCAGGCCAGCTGAAATACTACTGCTGCCACCACGCCCAGACAAAAAGCCGGGACAAAACGGAAAGAAGAGCCGATGGAAGAGGAGGGAGAGGAGGTAGACATGTGCCCCCCTGCTCCTCTGTCACTGCTACTTCCTCCAGCCAGTGGTGTAGTGGTAGATGAGGAGGTGGGCATACTGCGACCCCACCATCCATATATGTGTCACTGCTACTAAGGCTGAAACGTGGGTGCGCCAGTCTATATACCCAGTGAGAGAGGTGGGTATACTGCGTACGCTTGTGTATACCCGCGACTACACCACCGTTTCGAAGGAGAGGCATCCCCGCTCTGACATCTCCTCACCGACCCACACAGCTATGTCTTCCCCGCTCCTAGCATCAGGCCGCCCGGCCACACACACGCAGCTTTGTCCGCTTAGTCATCCACGACGCGTTGCTCCAGGAAATAGAGGCTGGAGTTGGCGGAATCGGCGACGGGAGCTGAGAGTCGCCCAGAAAGCAGAGAGAGACCCGGGGTGGTGGGATGGAGGCAGCCACAACTACCGTCACCTTGGAGACAAACAGGTGGAGGGGTAGCTTAGCGACTGTTGCTAACCAACGGGGCTAGCAGAAAACGGCTAACATAGACAGCCAGCATTAACCAGTGCCTAAGTACAAACACAACCAGCTGCGAATAATATCCAGCACATTTATTAGACTCGCAAAATATATTAAGTTGACTTGCTTCTATGGTCTTACTACTACATTGCAATCAAGTAACGATAGAAAACTAGCTTCCTACTTTGGTGAAAAAGCAAAGATATCCGCTAATGTTAGCCAACTTACCTATCATTAAACACAGTGCAATAAAAACAGTATACTCGCGCTGCCTAATCTGTAAGAAATGATTCTAAACCGGCGCCATTAAGAATTTAAACTATTACAAACATAGCAGAAAAAATGGCAGGTCCGACGCCTCCGAAAAAACAATAATAGGCTGTTTTTAAACGGTAGTTACATTGTCGCTGTCTCGAGCTTCAGCTGACTGACAAATCTCTCCGCACGTGAAAGCGTGTCAGCCAATCAGCGGCGGCGTTAACTACGCATGGTGCGCCTGTTTTATGCTACGAAATAGCCTGAGCGGGCGGAGTTTCAGTCAAAGCTCTGACCTTCATGCATTAAAACAAATGCCGCCCTACGGAACAGCTACGGCAGACACAGGATTATACGGTTCTCTAAGGATGCATTGGCCCGATTTGTTTTCTCTCCTCAGACCCAACCCTATATCATTAAGACTATGTACCCCTTCAGTTTTTTATATTTTTAGGATACATTGTGTCTTTACTTTACATTTTTAACTTTGTGCGTAATGTTTGGTTTGCAAGGACAATAGTTAATATCAGACATTTTTCCTCCTGTATTTCCCCCCAGTCTCTTCTTCTCTGCAAAACATTTTATTGTTTCGTTGAAGCAGAAATTGCATCTGTGTAGTCACTTGCTCTATTGTTTTTCAAGGAAGCTAATTGATATTTCAAATCCCAAAGAAAACCTAATCTCTAAGGACTCCTGTTTTAGTGCCGGGTGCATGACTTTAATCAATGTCTGCAAGTTATAAGTGAGGCAAAGGCGACCAAATAGGGCATGGGCACATTGTAAACAGAAATAAATTGCAGTTATTTAAGGGCATTTTTCATTTCACCTTTGAGTTTTTGGGGATTTGAACCAGCAACTCCGAGTTCACAGTCTTGTGTTCCTACTATCGGTCATAAGCTAAGACAAGTCTTCCTCATGTTTTCCCATAACTGAAATGACTGTCCACATAATTCCCAAGTCTGTTTTTATCAACAATTGTTAATTATTGCAGGAAACCATGGCCTTCAAAACTGTCTGTGTGCATTTGCATGAATGCACGTGTTCATTTTTGACAGGAAAAAATGTATTATGGAGAAAAAATTCTAAATGCACAGTCTGAAACTACAACAAGGTTTGTGTTCTTCATTCTGTATGGTATCTAGAGCAGACACTCTCCAGCTCCTTCAGGCTCAGACTGTGAACTTGTCTCCTCTGTTTACATTGTTCAGGACAGGCTGGGTTACTTTGACTATGTCATCAGTTTATGTCATCAGAAAATATAAAAAACAGAAATGACAAAAAAAGGCAGTTCAATAAAAAAAAATGTAAAAATACTGTAACATAATCAAGAAATAGATTATAAAATAGGATTTTAAAAGGTTACAGAGGTAATACAGTGCAGCATATAATTAAAATTCAATATAACACAGTGTTACTGTAAAAGGAGACGCTACAGTTGTATTAGAGTAAAAAGTAAAATAGATCTAAATAATGTAATAAAAAGCAGTGGAAAACAGAAACATTTTAAGCTTTGATTTAAAAGAGCTGCTTGTTGGAGCTGACCTCAGATCATCTGGATGGCTTATTCCATGAATATCATATAGATTACTCACTGTCTTTAATTTGTTTTAGTAATTAGCCAGATTAAACAATCAATGGAATTTTGTGAAGTTGCAGCCTACAGTATGTCATGTGTCTATCATGTGGCTACATCTGGTTGAACCAAAGTTCATTCAGTGGTTGATGTGTAAGACAAATATATGCATGCTCTTGTTTACCCTGCTATTCAGAATGAGAGAGAACAGTGTGTTAAGTCAACCAGGGTCAGGCCTTCAGGGACAAATGATCCAACAGGATGATCATATAATTATGTCTCAGGGGTGTTATCTCAGAAGCTCCAAGCAGCCACATGGAGAAAGGATGGCTGTTCTTTATGTAACCAGACAGTATGTAGTGCAGAGAAAGACACCTGCAGGAGGGACTCCATCCACTCTCCCCATGTTTTGGCCCTCCAGTGATGCATTATTAAACTTCTACTGATTGTTCAGTTTGACTCCCATGTGCTCCTGCTCTGGTATTCACAGCACATACCACAATCTGATCACTTCCACAATTATATCAATAATCAAGTGGAAAAAAGGGAATATAATCCACTTGAAAAGCCAATTTAGCATATTTGCAAACAGTATCACCCATTATTTCACCATCATAGTGACATTTCAATGTTGTCATGTAAAAATGGTGAAAACTGTTTTAAATTCAAGACAAGGATTACTTGCTTTTCTATGGGTTGAGGAAATTCAACCAAACAAACTCATATGAAAAGCTCACCGGATATTCTCTCATTGGATAGTCTCAGAAAAGCATGGTGGTCACGTTAAAAACAAAGATTAATCGCTGAAAACATTTTGGAAATGTGATTTTCAGAGCAGAGATGATTTGTATCTATTTGCATATCTGTAAATTGACAAGTGTTTTATGTTTTGTTTCTAACGGTTGTTTCATGAATTGCTCAATTTTTCGAAAGAAGAACAGAAGTGAAACTGAGTTTCACTTCTGTCACTGTGGTTAGATCACCAACATGTCCACGACTCAGTTGGAAGTGACACAGAGTTAGCTGTGAAGCAGAGACATAGAACCCAAACTCGAGTCCAGCTTTTTCCTGGACTTGGACTTGCTTTGCAATGACGACCAACCAGGACGACTCAGATGGAGACAACATAACCAAAGATTGTTTCATGATTAGCCTTAAATTAGATTCAGTGAAGTCAGAGTGATCCTAAGTTCACAAGTACCTTAAATTAGCACAACAGGGGTGTTTGGACCTCAGTTGCATTTCAGAAATTTTATATACAACTTAAAGCAAGAGAGAGTGACTAAGTTTGGTCTTGGCTCTTAATAAATCCTGTGAGTTGTGAAGGTTTCTTTTATTTGACAACATGACAGAGACTCAGACTTGGATCTGAACACTGGTGACTTGGAATTGAGGTGACTCAACCACAACTCTGGTGTGAAGATAGAAATAGGTCAACAAAAATCACCCACTGGCTCAGTAAAAAAACTACAGGCTATGTAGTCAATGCAAGGTAGGCTGAATTTAGGTTCGAGCCAAAACTCCATATTTTAGTACATAAGTCTGTACTACAGCCAACAAAATCAATTTGGGAAAGCATTCCTCTGAATTAGAGGATCTTTAGAGAGGAGAAGGTGATGGAAACAGATTCAAACAGACTAAGAAGTAAGTTTGAAGAGGAAGAAAAATGAGGGCAGGATGCAACGAGGAGGAAAGAGAGACAGAGAAATGCAAGAAAAAAAATGGGTGCCAAGGCAAAAAAGATCATTATAATCAGACCCACAAGAGAGAGAATGGCAGACAGAAAGAGGAACAGAAATGGGTAGAAAGAGAAATAGTGAGGGAATGAGAGTGAGAGAGAGAGCAGGTTATGACTTCCACGTTTTCAGATTTTGTGGATCAAAAGTGAGTAAAAGTGACAGCCTATCTCCACACATACAGTATGTCCTCTTGTTGAGTCTGAACAGCACACTGAGAGGGTGCATCTGAGAATTTAAAAAATACATAGGCCATTACATGCAGCTGCGGGACAGAGAGAGAGAGAGAGAGAGAGAGAGAGAGAGAGAGATTTAATGACAGTTTATGCAAGCAATGCAAATGTAGGTCACACGATGAAAGTGAAACAGAGAAAGAGACAGGAAACAAGACAAACCTGTATAGATAGATAGATAGATAGATAGATAGATAGAGTGGGAGTACGTAGGGAACAGCAATATCCCCTTCCTTTATTTGCTAATCCTTCATGTGTTGCTCTTCAAAATAATGACAGTAATAATAATAATTATCCTCCTCCTCCTCCTCCTCATCATCATCATCATTATAAAAACAGATTACCGAGTGTATCTGGCTGCAGTCACACAGGTTCCTAGATGTTTGTGGGCTTACCTGTGTCAAAATCCAATGCTTCTGCAATTAGTCTAGTACATCACATGCGTATTTCCCTCACTAATGACGTCCCATGGTGCCCAAAACCTTATTGAACACATTGGACTAAAAGTAATTAAAGTATAAAAGGAGGTGTCACTGATCCCTGACTGAAAAATCAAAGAAAAAACTAAAAACACTGGCACATTTTCACTAAAAGAATGTGCCAGTGTTTTAGTCAATCATTTTGTGTCTAAAGAGCCATTAAATAATCTACGATCTGTATCTTCCTCAGCCAACCTGTTTATGCTCCTGCTGATATTATATTTTGCTGTAATAAAAGTAACTGTAATGAATGATAACCTGCATTCTTGATCCTCTTTGGCACGTTTCCCTATAAATTATTCAGCACTATGTCAACAAGTGTTTTGAGCTGGTATAAATTACAGCAGATATGACTATCTAGACCATCTAAAAAATAAAAATTCAAAGCTATAAGAACTGGACTACCATAGCCCTTTAAAATGCTTAGCAAATCTATGCTAAGAGTTACAGAAAATGAGCTACAGAAAATGAATTCAATGGCTGTATTGCAGTCATCTTCCCCAGGGAAATTTATACACAGAAGGCTATAAAGAAGCTAATAAGGCAGCTGATTATATTAACACTGGAAAAGAAATGAAAAGGCAGGGTAGGGTAGCACATAACAGATGAAAAAGCCAATAATAAGGATGATGTTCTGTGATCAGTCTGTCTGATGTCAGTCAAATATTGCAGTCATGTAATTTTACACCACTTTCAAAACATTTGACTGCAAGCTATTTTCATCAAGGGCCCTATTAAAAAAAAAGGAAGTATTAAACTTTTGTATCCTGAATCTCTATACGCAGGAAGAGAGAGCGACATCTGTGTCTGTCTATTGAACTCGAGCAGTGAATAGACCACATATTACCCTCCAGGTGATGTAAAGTGGAAGCTTGAAAGTGACAAAGCCTTCAAATCGAGCCAAACTTTATTAGCTGACCAAGAGAAATTGGGTTACAGTCAGGTATGTAAACACACACACACACACACACACACATTATAAACAATATCATCACAATATCGATTTTGAAGTACTCAGTCAAAGATATTGAGATATCTCATTCTGTCCGTATCACCCAGTCCTACTTTGAGACGAACAGTGCAGTAAAGACTAGTCTAATTTCAAAGGCCACTTAAAAATTGAGGGTCTATCTCATTATGATTACAAAATGCTTGCCTGTCTAACCAATGACCCTTGAAATGAAAAACATAAACACTTGACATCAAGCACACTTAGAAACACTGAAATATTGCATCACTATGTACAGAACAAGCCCTAGTTTTGAGATCCATTGACACACAGTGTTGTCAAAATGAGTCATCAAACGGAAATAATCAAACAGAAAATAGGAATACTGTTTCATTGTTTTATTTGTTAAATGTTGGTTACAAGTGAAATAACAGAAAAAATAGCTGCTAATATGTTGAGATAAAGTATGGAGTGTGGTGATAAACCCTGAAGGGATACAGCATTTTTGTCCTATAGCTCATCATTTCATTTCTGTTAAGGCATCCTTTTGGTTCAGTTGTTCGTGAATTAGTCTAAACCTTGTGTAAAAGATTTATATTACTAGTACTGTATGGGTGTTGTGGTTAAACACAATCCATGCCCTGAACTGTGGTCTGCAGCTCCAGGAATACATTAAGCATCAGGTCTAATGGCTGTTTAAGGCCAGCGCTTCTAAACCATTTTTTGTTGCATAAGGTACATATGTCCAGGGTCACCCAAATGCTTGAAACATGTCTAACAAAGCCTCTGCTGGTATATACTTCAGTATATGCATTGAGATCAGATTTGTCTTTCCCTCACCAAAACACAGCCTGAAGCACACATTACTCCCTCCTGAAATATGTGTGTCCCAAAAACTGACAGTGAACACCTTGTCTTGGTTGTTCCCCATCCTCAAGTTTCCTGACCATCCATGTTTTACCAGAATGCATCTATAGGAGACGCTTACGTCTTGTTTGATTTCCTTTAATCCCACTGATATAAAAGCTGTATGCGGACTGGAGTGTCACTGCATTTACGCCTTGTTGTACAAGTGGCAAAATGCTTGTAGAGACAGTTGGGGGGATCAGATCTTCTGTGCATCTTACATTTACATCTGGAATGTATGTCTTTTGCTCAGTCCAAATACAATCTGATCACCTGATATATGTTAGTGCCAGGTGGACATGGGTTCAATGGATATTGAATGTGCAAAATCTGAAGATTTAAGAAGAGCATTAACTGTGGTTTGAGGCATGAAATATGTTTTGTGTATATTTGAGCATGGAATTTTTTCCAGCGCTTTTTGACGATACTCATTATCAGGGTGTTTTTGGCAGAGGTGGTCATACCACAATGAATTTGGCAACTGATCAAGCTTCATACCGCATTGCTGACTTGGGAGAGAGAACCGAGATTTTGAACAGTGTTGGGGTCGTCAATCGGATTAATTCTGTACTCAGAGGGTCGTAGCTTCAAGATGCTGGTCTTGAGGGAGTACCACCATCCTCGCCAAGTGACCCAAACCACACCATTATCTGTCTTTGCGCTGTAGTGGCCATGATGGTAGTACAGGCCATTAAGATGGGCTGAGTGACACCTGAGAGGGAAAGGAAAAGGAAGGAATCTTTTATTTTCAAAGTAGATGTGTCATTGGACATGCTTGTTTCATGCGATGCTGTATTGCCACAGCTGAAATTCATTTTTTGTCTTCTCCCCCTTGACCAGTTGGTCTGAGGTTAGGGTCTAATACAGAGCAGCAGCTCTGGAGCTGGTTGAGATTTGGTACCTCGCTCGAGGACACTTCTGCAGGGTGGACATTTGGTGGAACTTCTGTGACTATGAGCCCTGACTCAAACTCCTACCTGTTGAACCACCAGCCTCCTTCGTCTTCCTCGGCACAGTTTCCCCTGTAGTTGTCGTTGTCCTGGTCATAGGTGCTGAATTTCATGCCCTGGTGACTGGCCCACGGTGACACACCAACCTGATAGCTACCAGACAGAGCATCTCCAGCTGTGCCCGAGTAGCTTCCAAAGGTAAGTTGATATTGGTTCTATAGACACAGAGAGAGAGGGGGACAATGAACATCAAATCCAGGAATTCTGATGGAGATAACAAACTTCTTGAGAATGCCAGTGAAGAGAAGGGGTTAGAGTTTGAGATAGACTCATGATCAATAAAGAAACACAGCTGTTCATTTTCTCATCTGTTTCAATGGTTGTCAGAACTGTAGACACTATAGCACTGTTTTGACATGATGGGTAGAATCTTGGGGCTTCCCCATCAGTCACATTGGTTAAGTCACCCTGCACCGTATCCTTGGTTGTCAAATAGAATTCTCAGATCTTTAAAGTGTTTTCCCACAAAGAAAGACTCCACAAGTCGTTTGTTCCTACCCTGTAAAACAACCGACAAGAACCTTTTCTAAGTTAGCACCCCTACCAGCAGAAAGCGACAAAGTAGAAGGACAGTCCCAGGGCTTAGGGCAAGGGCCGGGATGGTGGATGGGTCAACAAAACGCAGGACTTTCACAAGGGACAACCATGTTCGAGTCACGAGTGAAGCCAGTGTTCGTTTCCGGGTGTTTAGGTTTCATTCTGCGTGTTTATTATTGTGACCATGATGACGGAGGTCTTTACCATAACCATACCCTATCCCCAACCTTGTCCTAAACTTGATTCGGTAAAGTTCCTTTCAGAGTAACCCATATTCTCAGTATTTCCCATTTACTATAAATATCAATCCACTCATCCATCCATCCCACCTTTTCATGAGCCACTTTGAAGTTCTTGTACTCGGCATAGCGCTGATGACCCTGAAAGTCTTCCAGGTTAATCCTCAGAGAGTAGTTCCCTGTAGCAAAGAGATAAATAATAAATGCTCTCTGAAAGAAAAGAAAACAATGACAAATGAAATGATAAATCCAGCCTATTTCTTATTGATAGATGCGATTTCTCCTGTGATCACCTCCAGGCACAGAGAAGAAATTCATATGTTATTGAAGGCCATGATACATCATTTTAAGTCATATAAATAATTAAAGTGCACTGTATTTTTAATGATGTCTTTGTTCTTTACAATTGTTCTTGATTCTGTCTCATTTACTGCTTGTATAGCATTTGTTTTAGTTCATACCATCAAGTTCCTCAAAAAGGAAACATACTCTGACATGAATTAAAACACAGCCAAGACATAAATCATAGAACTCATATTGACCTTGTGCAGTAATGTAATGCAGGTTGTCATTTCCCAGCCAAAACTCTCCTGTCTCTGACTCCATGTCTCCAAAACCATCCTTGTACTCAGCCCATGACCTGATAGATAGATAGATAGATAGATATCATCAGTATAGCAGACATCAGTTTATTTCTAATAATCTAACCATCCTCTATGTTTCTTTGCATTATTTTTTAAAGAGGGCTTCTGAAAACAGGGTACATTGCTTTTGAGGATTTCTCTGCTTGATATCACACTTTTACATGTAGATACACATTCACATACCTGTTAAAAATCTCTGTGCCATCAATCCGTCTCTGTATGACCGTCCAGCCACCTCCATCAGTCATATCACAGTAGACTCTGACTGGAGAGGGGCTGCCTTGGGGTTTGATATTGTAGAAACCACTGGATCTGGAGCCAGAAGTGAAGACCTGGGCACAGTCTGACACATACACACACATTGTGAATATCTGATATATTTTCTTGTTTCTATTGCAGCTTTCTCACAGCCGATTTCAGCTTGAAGGTTTTAAAAACCAAAGTTGAATCCAACAGTTAGATAGATAACGTGAGACTTCTGATTTGAAAAGAGAATTTTTTAATGCTATAAATCTTCCACTGATCTAGGTTTCCGAGTGCTGTTTTCCAGCAAAAACGAGCTGACCTCTGTGCTGCGTGTCCTGGGCCTGCTCTGCTGTGGTGTTGCTCTTGTTGCCAGGTCGTGGTTGGTTCAGTAGTTCTAATCTGCGCAGGAGGAGTTCTTGTTTCTGAACACGGCTCTTCAGAAGCTTCTCCTGTTCCCTCAGACGAACCACCTCCTCACGACAACTGTCTGACGCCTACACACACACACACACCACACCACGTTTGTATTAACATAGCAGAGGATACTTTCCCAGGAAACAGCGACCCATTCATGGGTGTAAAACAACAAAAATAAAGGTTTCATGAACTGGAAATAGCTTGAATCACTTCTGCATGGAATCAATCAGCAATAGAAAATAACACAACAGACCCTGATCACAAGTGTAACCTTAATATTAACCCTTTAACACTAAATCAAAATTAGAGGTCCTAAATCAATTCCTTAAAGAGTGAATTCACACTAAATCACACACAGCAGAGGAGAAAACTACTGCTGCTCTTCTCTATAGGTGTTAGAACAAGCATGTTGCATTTCTGGCCACACCCAAATCATTGCTGTCAAACTTGGTATTCTGCCTTTGACCGTTAATGGAAAACATCAGCTTTGACCTCCCTGATTGGCCTGTTGCCCAAAGTGCAACAATCTTAAAAATTTGCGTCCATAGCAAGCAGTGCAGCAACAATTTTCTGTCTTATGTGATTTGGTATTGATTTATGTTTGAAAGGGGTGAAGACTGACTAAAATAATTTTTCTATCTCTGTGAGGACATTTGGTCCTCTTAAGTATAGACATACAGGGACTGACACAAAGAAATTACATTTACCAAATGTAGACTGCCCATTTGCAGTGAATTTTGATTGTTAGGGTGGCAAACGTAAAGCCTAGCACTCTAGAAAAGTAAATTCTAGCCCTCTCCATGTTCACATGTAGTCAAATCATCAGACCTGGCTGCATTCACTCACAATGCACATAGACATGCATGTAGTCAAATAAAGGATAACCATACAGATGGGCATGGTTGTCATTTATGTATTCACAGAAGTGGAAAAACACATACAATTATACAAGCTAAAAACCGATAAGTGTTTTATACAAGCTATACAAGCTAAAAACCGATAAGTGTCTACTGACTGAAATGTCAGCAGTGGGGAAAAAAATACTCAAATCTTTTATTTAAGCAAAAGTAGCAATATCACAATTGAAAAAAATACTCAGTTAAAAGTAGTAGTAGTAGTAGTAGTAGTAGACTTTTAAGTAGTTAAAAGTCCTGCATTCAAAATGTCACCTAGTAAAGTATTGGCAGTAAAATGTACTTAAGTAGTCATTGTGAATAATGGTTCAGATTTTCCAAATAAATGTAAACTACCAAGAACGCCAATGCGCCCGAGTGATTCTCCATCAAAAATTAATGAATCTTTGATGAAGATCTTTAATGAAGACGCTGGGCATGCACGAGCGTCCCACAGCCATGGCCAATAGGAGGCTCTCTATGAGGCCAGGCTGGGATACACATACTTAGAGATACGTACACATCCATGTACTTACAGCCAGAGACGGAGAACAAGCCGTGATGACCATCAGTCCTATGAGAAGCATCAGCAGGCCTCCCATCCTCTCCCTGCTCAGACACCACAGCACAAAAGGACTATAGTGAACTCCAAGAAATCAGAAGTGGGACTTCTCACAAGAGTTGGGTTGAATCTGTTTGATTCCCTCTCTCAGGAACATGCACAAAGCTTTTGCAATATAATCCCCACATCCAGAGCCAAATAAAGCTGTGGGCAAAGAGAGAGGGCGAGACTGAGGGCATAGCTGATTCTCTACAGTCATAAAACCAAAAACTATGTGTGGGGCGTCTTCACAATGGTATGCCAAAACCAGCAGGACTTATGGGAAAACCTTGGAATAGAACGGAATTGTAACAGGAGGTAATATGAAAAAGGTGCAACCATAGTCAGTCTCCAAACATAAGCTCACGCATGTGTGTTTCATCAGAGGAGTCAAAGCCAAGGGTCGGCCAAAGTGCAGCGTCCCTGAACCATTTAGTCAGGGTTTGGTGTGTTACTCAACAAAATCACTTCTGTTTTGTCTTTGCGTTTTCTCTTGTCCTGTCCTTATCTCTGCCCTCCCCTCTGTTCTCTCCGCTCTCCCCTTGGCAGCACCAGGATTTTTTTTGCCATTATTTCAGGCCCTTTCACACCGCTTTTTTTTCTTTTTTATGCCTCAAGTGCTGGCATTAGAAGCAGTGAGAAGTTATTTTGCCGTGTGAATATTTCATACACCACGCTGGCAAACTGACCAGGTAGGGGATGGAAAATGTAACATGCTGCTCTGGCTGCCAGAATTTAGATATGTTGTGGCATTTGCTGGCTTCAAATAAAAATATGAGGGAAAATATTGGCATGTAAGAAAGAAGAAAGGGATTGTAAAAATATCTTTGGACTCATGAAGACAGGTGGCACTGATTAAAAACTCACCAGTCATAGAGCTGGAAAGGAGAGAGGAACAGGAGAAGCTAAAGGAAAGTGGGGAGGGAGTAACTGACAATAGACCAGGTTTTACTAATCACATTAATTAGGGTAGAGAACCTTTATTAAAGTGAATAGTAACACCTGGATTTACCTGCTATTTAATGTATTTAATGTGCTATGAAAAAGGTCTGTAGGAAAATTAAAATAAATATAACATTGCCAATACACATCTAGCATCATACAACACATCCCATAAAATCATCATATGATTCCATCAAAATATTTCTATATGTCACAAAATGATCCATTTGCATAATAGGTAGATCTAAATGGTGTAAGTTCATTCCCAGCAAAAATGAACATAGAGAGTGTAGAGAAATCCCAGAAGGATGTGGATGTGTGTGTACATGTGGAAGTCACTTTGAGATGCTAAATATGTATGAATGTATGTGGTTTATATCAGTAACATTGACTAGTCTGGTGTTGATATTAGTCTGTTTTAACACCAAGCTACCAGGTGGTGGCGCCAGTTCCATAAATAACCAAGAGCTACAATATGACTTGCAATGCCATGACACTGGTGCTTGTTGTTATTTGCACCATTCTCTGATAATTTTCACCAGGAACAGCTGTAAAGTTGGAACTCTTTATTCCAACTCCCCATATAATGAAGTTACTTTAATATTCTCTCTTAAAGGAGGACATATGTCTAACCATTAATAGCAGGACAAAGTGTCATTAATGATAATGATAATGTCTGGTGCATTTGCACACATTCTGAAAAAAAGTGATATTGCTCTGTAATAAATTGGAAAAATAAAGACTGACGGCAAGACTGAAAAATATTTGAACAACATTTATTTTAGTTTACAAAAATGATAAACTATTCTTAAGCGCATTATTTGTTCTTGAAACGTGTAACTATTCAGACATTTCTAATACAATACTGCAAATAAACAAGTCACACAACAGGTCGTTTCAATCAAGTACTCTGATTGACTGTGATTCAAAGATGTGACAACACATCTCCATCTTGTGGATAACAGCTTCAATCTCCGATGAAATAAGTTTCTCCCCCGGCAGCAGCTGTGAGGAAGGGCATTCTAATCCACTGCAGGTGTTTCTTGGTTGTTGCACTGATCATCGGCCCTACACACATAAATACACACATACAGTCATAAACAAATAAATAGGTTGTAGTTAGTGCATAGTTTTTGTCACCTATAGTTTCAGTGCCCTGCTCAAGTACACTTTAACAAGAACAGACAATACATCCCTGCTCTAATAGGCCATTTTGACATGAAATAGCAGCTAAACACAGGTGTTACTAAGGACATTAATGAAGGTTCTGTTCCATTTAGGTCTAACAGAGCCAGGGTCCTACTATTGTTCATGCTGGCTCACTGGAAAGACTTTGCTACACTTAAATGGAACAGAACTTTCATTAATGTCATTAGTAACACCTGTGTTTGCCCTACTATGCCATGTCAAACTGGCTGCATCTGCATGAATTTATTAGATATCCGACGAGAAGATATTCTGTGAATGTTGTGTGGATCAGATGTTCTTGTTGATGCTCCATAAGCTGCATCCTGAATCTCACCTTCAGGTCTAAATCAGACTTCCTCTGGCTGGCCTGAGTGTCTCTCCTCCTGGCCACTGCAATGTCAGTCTTCCCTGTACAAAATAGAATAGAATAGAATAGAACAGAATAGAATGCTGTCAGTATAACAACAGCAACAGTGTTACAACTGCTGGTGGTGCTGCTACTGTTACTACGCACTACCACTTATTACAACAACTACAAGTAGTAGGTTAGCACTATTACTCCTGATTCCTCTATTGTTCGTACTACTATTATTACAACTACTGCTACTACTAATAAAAACTTTACCATTGATTTCCAGTGTTCGTGTCTGCTGTGAGAACTCAGGATCATCTGGTTGAGCATCATCAGACTTCTTATAGTAGTACTGTTGATCAGGGGGTCCAAACCTCTGCACACACACACACACACAAATCACTACCACCATCATTATCACCACCATCAGGTTTATTATAAGTGCACTGCTGTACAGATCTGTGGACACACAAACAAGCCTACGTTACCTTATCAGGCCACATAAAGCTGATGAAGAGGATGATGGGAAGTCCAACGGTGAAGACATAAACGCCCCACAGCCAGGGACGCTGGTGTGTGGCCAACAGGAGGCTCTCTATGACGCCAGGCTGGGATAAACATACATAGAGATATGTACATATCCATATCTAATGATACCTATATCTATGCACAGACACATAGACACAGACACAGATACCCTTTAATCTACAAGGCTCTGGTTTCCCAGCATATTTGTCTTACCCAATTAAGACAAGATATGTTTGAAAGAAGTGATAGTTGACTTATGATTGGATTCTGTAGTAATGTAAAGTGAGTGCAATAGTAGGATAAGTTTAAAGGAACACAAAAATACCCTTTTTCCGACTCAGACAAGCTGTTCAATACCATTTTCACCTGCCCGCTGGTTCGGTTCCTATGGGTAGCATTTCGTGTTAGCTTAGCAGAAAGACTTGAAATCTACAGGAGTCATTAGCCAAGCTCTGTCAAAGTGAAAAAAAAAATTAACCCCTCACTCTGGGTAAGTCGGAAAAAGGGTGTTTTGCCCAAAACGTTAGCGTATTCCTTTAAATTCCTAGATCACCAACATTATAAGCAACAAATAGTAAGGATGCCAAGGGAAATCAAAGATCCCCCGCCCATTATTTTTCTATTCCCTGCTCAAATATATGCAACAGAGGATATTGCGGTTGTGAAATTCAAATTAGTAATAAGCTGAATTGGCATTAAATAATTACCATAAATTTAGGATTTACCTTTCCCGCAGCACACACCGGTGTCACACTGGCTACTAACGCCATGCACAGCAACACACTGCCACTCTCCATCTCTGAAACATACACCAATATACACACACATTCAGTGCAAGTATGCACACAAATACACGAGCACACAGATGCACAGATGCAAGTTAACTTGCGCACAAACACACAGACTCCTGATAAAAGCGACAGCTGTAGGTCTATTACTGTCTTTAAACAGGAAAATCTGAATTTCTAAACCTTGCATGACATAAATCTGACCTTAATATTGCAACTTTAGCAAAAATATGATTGCAAAATGAAGGGATATGATGACATCTGTAATTTTTTTTCATTGTTAATTCAGTTCAAATGACAAAGTCATATTAGATCTACTGAATATGAACAGGCTGAGGCAGAGAGAGGTAAAGGTCACACAGGGAAGAGTGAAACAGGGATAGACAGGTAAGGACACAGTTAAACATAAAGGGAAAGGAACAGAAAAGTGAGATGGAAAAGGAAAAAGGAAGCCAGAAAGACAAGAGAGGAGAAACAGAGAGCGAGAAATGGAGAAGAGAACCAGACAATGTGTTTCTACCTGCTCTAACAGCGATATCTTCCTGTTTTCCTGAGCTTCTTGAAAATCACTTCCTGAAACCCTTCAGTCATGTGATGTTGGACTTTGGTCCCAAGTCACTAGTTGAAAGGGCTACAAAGTGTGCAGGGTCCCATGTTACCAAAGGGTATGGCATGATTATCTTCTCTCTCTCGCTCTCTCTCTCTCATACACACACACACCCACACACACCCCCACACACACAGACAACGAAGGGTCAGTAGGGTTTGAATAATATTTATTGACAATAAACATACTCATAATGGATTGCAATGTTTTTGCTTTAACAGCAGCCTAAATCTTGAAGTTTTAAAGTAAAAAAACAAAACAAAACAAAACAATAGGCTATTAGTTTTCAGTTTTTTGTTGTTGTTGTTCTCAAGTCAAATTCAATTCGTTATGTTTTCTGAGGCAGTGAGCACACGTCTCAATCAGCACCTGTTACAGTGTTTGTACAACAGACTAAAGGAACACACAAATGACAAGTACGAACAAAAAGATCCATTATTGGTGGCAGTAAATTCACTGAATTTAAATGTGTGCTGTGTGATACTGTGCGTTTAAAGGTTGGACTAAACAAACGTGACCAAAACTTTGATTCCCTCAAGTTTTAGTCACTATATAAGGTGAGCTGGTCCCATACAGTAGATGAGATATTGGTTTAGACCCCCAATAAAATCTTAAAAATAAAATACAGACTATTAAATATGATTTTTTTAAATACATAGAAAGAGCATACATTAAGACAGATTCTGGCAAATAAATGGCACCAAAACACTTCTGTTCATTCCGAAAAGCCTTTCAGTTTTCCTCCTGCCTAAACTCTAAAGCAAGAGTACAAACAAATAAAAAAGCCATATACAATATGAAAAAAGTTATGATGATCAATTAACATCAAGCAAATGAGAGGAGCATGTAGTTTTTTTTGTTTTCATTTTCATGAGCTATTGAGAGCAGCACGCTAAGCATTTTAAAATGCTATTTCCATGGCGACGGTGTATCCAGTCAGAGGCGGATGTTGATTTCGCTGCGTACGCCATCGCCGCCAGAGACACTCTCGTTGCCATCGGCGTCTGACAGGAAGCCACTGCCTGTGGCTGCCGTGGTGACGCTGTTCTCCAGCACCGTGATTCGCTGTTTCAGTCGGAGCTGGGAGGAGTTGAACTCGCTCTGCAGACGGGCCAGGCAGGTCTGCAGGGAACATTGTTGGTATTATTTCTTATCTTATTCGTATCTAGATGGGGTTAAACATTTTTGTATTTAATGTTGAAAACAGTGCTAAACATCCGATGAACACAAATAATACCATGAATGTTAAAAATCCATCTTACATTTGTATAAACATACACGCTACCAGCATGGCACCAGGCAGCTTATTTTGAAATAAAATACAACTGATCAAATCTGCAAGAGAAATTTTTGGTGGTATTTATTGTTGAAGCATTACTAGTAGCAAAATTAGTAGTAGCATCATTTACCTGTAACCGGTCCAGACTGGATTCCAACCTCTCCACTTTCTCCTCAAGCTCCTCCCCTGCAGACACATTTACTTCCTCTAGAAGCCCCTCCTTCTGCAGGATGTCCCGCCCCCTCTGCTCCAGCTGCGCCCTGGCATGGGGGAACTCCTGCAGCGCGTCCATCAAGTCTTGTTTGGACAGGCAGAAGAGGTCGGAGTAGCCCAGACTCCGGATGTTAGCCGTGCGTCGGTTTCCCATCTTGCTGCCGCTGATGTTCAGGATGCTGATTTCTCCAAAGCAGCTTCCTGCGGTCAGAACAGCTAACTGGCTGACTCCATCCTCCCCTACCACTGCCAGGTGGCCATCTTTAATTATGTACATCTCCTTACCTACATCTCCCTAGGGAACAAGTTGGAAAACAAATAGAGTAAGGAGCGAAAGTTGGCAATCTACTAGTCAAATAATAGAAGTATTTATGCTAGCTGTTGTAGTCATACTTACAGCAGTTATGGATACTACGGTAGTTCTATTAACAGTAGTGGCACAAATTATGCTAACCTTTCTACAGATGTAGTCTCCAGGGCTGAAGACTTGCGGTCGAAGTTTTAACACCAACTCCACCAGCAGGCCTGCTTCACAGTCCTGGAAGATACGCACCTATGCACACACACACACACACACACACACACACAGTAAAAGATTTACACATTCTAAGACCGTAAAGTGTGAAGTCCCTCCTTCTGGAACAATATGTTGGTCAGATCTTATTGGCAGATTTATGAACTGACTATTAAGATGCTATGGGGTTGAAGAGTTTTTTGAGATAAAAAGGGTTTGGTCCTCTTTGTTGTTTTGTTTTCCAGTGAACATAAATGGTACGTTCTACATCCAACAAAACATTTATAGAGGTTATGGGAGCAGAGTTTTTACCTTCTTTAGTGTTTCCAGGTGAACATTAATAGCAATCTCTGCTCTGAGTTTATTGGGCAGGCTCTTCAACACTTCCTGTTCATCCACAGCCTTCTGATTGCTCCAGAGGTAGTCAAACCAGCGAATGACGCGCTGCTCCAGCTCCTTGCTGACATGTCTGAAGTGCATGTAGTGTTTCAGTGCATCTACACGGGTCTGAAAGGCTGCTCTT
>OMLF01057700.1:9908-26925 GCA_900302615.1 Holocentrus rufus | reverse complement strand
TCTCTGTCCTTAAATCCTGCCACTCGCCCCGTACATCTCCATCCCCCCCAAACTCCCGCTCTCTTCGTCTTTTTTATTCCCTTTTATTCCCTTCATCCCTCACAGCCGCCTGCCCTCCCCTATCCTCCCTAAGAGGACCATATCCAGCAGTGCATTAACCTTCATACATCTCTGTGAGCTTCTCCGGTAGACACTTGCCTCACTGGGATCTCCTGTCATGCTGTGTGGAGGCACAAGGAGGACTTTCTATCACACTGGATGACATGGTGGAGTCTCTCCACAGTGCCACCGGCTTCAGCCCTGCGGCTTGGGGTCCTAATGGTGGTCCTGGACTGTAAAACCACAGTCAAAAAAAAAAGGATGCAAAGGCTGGGAGCTGTCACAGAGCCGGCTGAGGCGAGGGAGGGAAGGAGGGAGGGAGATGGAGTGTGGGTGGAGGGAGAGAGAGAGAGAAAAAGAGAGAGAGAGAGAGAAAGAGAGACATACACACAGCAACAGCAGCAGCAGCTGTGGTGACAAATGTCTTGTCGCCCGAGGCACGAGGAGCGTGCGAGGGGATTCTTCGCGCGCGGCGGTGTGCGCTTGTTTACGCGCACGTCCTCAAACCTCGACGGTGTGAATTCTAATCAACCCCGGTGATGAGCGGAGAGGAGCCCGAAAATAGACTGAGCCCTGAGCCACCAATCACCACTGGTTCACCCCTTCTCATTGTGTGTGATTAAGAAATACATGGCTGCGCCTCGGCGTGGAGATTGTTTGTTTGCAGCCAATTGGGTTTCAGGCACTAAGCAGTTGCGTCAAATGGGAAAAGGGACATTTTACAGTCGAAGGGTTTTGTTCGTTCCAAAATGAGATATACATTATTAAAAGAAGGGGGGAAAAAAACAGATAACAGCTACTCTGAGAATAGGATTGTTGGAGAGTGGGAAAAAAAAGGAGTTGCCGCATGACAAAAAAACTTTGCAAAACAGTAAGCTTTCCCAGGATGCAATCATCTCCGTTTTTGAAATGCTGAGCAAAGAACGTATAATGAATGAAAGATTTACTATTGTTAGATTTGCCCTTGAACTGCTTTTGAGACATAGAATACTCTCAAAAGAGAGAAAATAGAGAGAAAGTGTGAATGTGGGGGGTCTAAAACACTATAGAGGGTAATGAAATGTGTGATTGCCTGGACCATGCCATTACTAGGGGACACGGTCCTCAGAACCATCTCTGCTGCAAAATGGGTAGGAGGATAAGTCATTATGGTTAGGTGTGTTAACGCATTCCCTCTCTCAGACACACACACACACACAGCCGCACTCCTTCCTCAGCATCTCAGAGCGGCACCATGAGGAAATTCATTTACTTTAAGACGGGCAGTAAAAAGGACGCCTCGTAAAAAAGGTCCTTTATGGGCAATCAATACCTGAACCAATGAGAAAGCAGATAGGCTGTGTTTCCCTGCCTCAGACTCCGGCGCAGACACCGGGAGACATGTGGGAACTGTCACAACTTGACTTTCTATTAGCTCGGTCACTTGTCTCCTGAAGGACGGCCTCTGAAAGGTTGAAATGTGTTATGAGCGAGGTGCAGCTGCGTTAGATTAGGAATAAATTGTATCAGCCGTAACCTGTGGGATTATGGAGGTTTTTCCACGCCGCCGAGGAAAACACGCTGAATGGAATAATGAATAAAAATGACTCCGCGGTCCCGACTCTTATCGCCGCCGTGTGTTTGACATATTTCCATGCATGGGTGCAAGTTGTGATATGTGTTTGGCTGCGGCGCAGGCTGACAGATAGGCTTAATACTTGGTTAAGCTATCGGGGCCCTATCGTAAATTGCGCATCAGGAGCTTGTGTCGTTGTAATTTGGAATGCGGGATAAAGCCTATAAGGAGGAACGCCACGCTGATTAATACAGGCTGTGATATGGGGTAATTCCCATACTGCTGCAACTGCAGTTCAAATCGTCCACTGGCCCATTGCAAGAGGTGCAAGCTCATTACTCACTACGGAGCACAGACACATACACACACACACATATTCAGCAGCTGGGGAGTGCTGCAAACATCTCAACAATTTTACATCAGCTGTTTTGCTGGGGTCAGAGTCAAGACAGCTCCACAAAGTAAGAGTAATCACTGCATTTTCAACAAGAGCACAGATATGCCGAGATAACTAAAGCAGCAACTTTGATCTAATGTGCCTTCCTACAGTAATCTCCCCTTACGCTTTCCTTTTGTCCTTTCCCTGTTCCGTCTGAAGAATGGGAAACACTCCACTCGGCGATACCGATCTTTCCCCGCGTCTCATTCCAATGCATTCAGTCCAAAGCCTTCCCTTTTGAGTTATTTCGAGGAGAGATGAAGGAGAGGAACTGAAGTGAACCCTTACCTGTCTCGCATCTCCTCCCCGTGAATCCTTGCTGGCAAACACAGTTGTTTGGCGAGACGCAGGTCCCCCCGTTCTGGCATAATCCGTCACACATAGCTTGAGGTAGCCCAGGGAAAAAGAGCCATTACTCACCAAGATTAACGAGCATTAACTATGTAATTAGACCAGCAGCAGCATATGTATTTGCATACAGAATAAGAGCTAATTTGGTGATGTGATTCATTACAGCCTCGCACGACATTCCTTAGCATGATTAATGTATCTCGCCGAGGTTAATTCAAAAATGTTCATTATTCGTGGATGGACTGTTAGTTAATGTGTCCCCAAAATACAGAGAGGTCGTTGGCGTTGGCAGAATGGAATAGAAATAAATGAAATTTCGACACGAATTATTTTCTGCGAGCTTAATAGCGAGAATGGGAGTGGGAGAAGTGAAAACAAAAGAGGCTCTGTCCTTGCCGCCTCTGTGAGAGCAGCACCACACATCGCCTTAAATGAATCTTAACTAAAGGGGCTCATCACAAACGGCTCTCAAAGGTAACAAACGGCATAAATACAGATTAGAAGAACAAAAGCAGGAACACAAAAGATAAATAGCCAGGCTTAGATGCCAGGAAAGTTTTTTTTTCACCTTATTAAAATCAATATATTTTATACTGTAATTAATTTCCCCAGTACATGCTGGTCACAGTACAACCACAACACTGTGCATGTGGTGGTGCTTACCTTTGCAGACAGTCCCGTTGCCGGTGTAGCCGGGCTTACAGGAGCAGCTGTGGCCCCCGACCATGTTGAAACACAAGGCGTTCTCGTCACAGTTGTGTAGTCCACTGAGGCACTCATCATGCTCTGAGGACGAGAGGACACAACACCTTAGAGCCCCTGAGAGGATCCGTACTAACAAGCTCTTTAGTTTCACACGGCATTTACTTCCTCAAAACAAGAGAAAAAATCTTGGGAGAGATGATCTCATGTTTCACCCACAGATGTTTGGTCCAGTGGGGGCACTAACAGTGCTGCCCCACCTGTTTACCACAAGCCAAAGAGAAGAAATAAGGTTATGTGTATATTTATTTTTCTACCAAATGCATAATTTCTGATTGACGTGTTTGCATGAAATTGGGGGTGGAGATTGAAAAATGTAATGCCAGTGTGTATAAATCAATTTACAATAGGGAGCTGTCATGAGGATCGCTGTTCATGCTGCTGGGCATCTGTGACAACACAGATGAGCTCCCAATCCTTCACATTAACCAATCAGCACTGTAAAAAAAAAAAAAAAAAAATTACTTTACAGCAGTGATGAAAACGCCTTAGGCCCGCTGATGTTGTCTGGCAAAATGAACACAATGTTTTAAAATGATTGGGCACAGATAATTCTTCTGTCTAACGCTTCTGGCGTCAGGTTTAAACCAACCAACATGGCTCACATAATGTACCCCCAACACTGAGACTCAGGCCTACTTCAAAATCTATTTGAGAGGAGGACTCTAGCTGAAAAGTTAAATGTTAAGCACTTGCCATGCTCTCCATGGGAGAAAAAAAAACACACACACACTGTGGAAATACCCGGCACCAACACCAGAGTCACTAAGAGATTTGTATCCCATAGGGAATGACTGGCAAAATTCACATATAAATAGGATCCAGTTTTTGTTAGTATCCCCAAATGGGGTTTTATAATTGTAGCCCATAGTAGTAATTTTCACACATCAATAATTTGCTCTCGCACTGGGTGGATTGTTTGGATTTACCAGCCTGGTTTATTGCTGTTTTGCTGTTATTGCAATGGAATAGCATTTAGTCGGGTTAGGGCTCATTTCTCATTGTTGCAGATGAGGCCTCGCAGCTACATAGATCTGCAAGTGCAAGTTCCACTGAAAGAAAGAAAGAAAGAAAGAAAGAAAGAAGGAAAGATAGAAAGATAGATAGATAGATAGATAGATAGCACTGACTGCTATTTTAGAGTGCTATTTGTTCAGCTCTGTATCGTCTCTGATATTGAACACGGTGGTTATAATAAGTTCAGTCTGATGTGGGTGAGTGTTCAGCAATCATAAAATAGCAGTATGAGTATGTAAACAAATTAGGCATGTGAAGAAAATGCCACAAGGGTTTATTTGCCTGACAAAAATAGTCTAATATTTAACAAAGCAGAAAGATAACACTTTTGCATGATATTTCATCTTAGTTGAATGTTGCTCTTATGTTAGAGTCATGAATAAAGACACCGTCCCATCAGCTGGCAAAACGACGACACACCACTGGTTTCATCCACAGTTTGAATGTCATTATCTTCAAACAAGGTCTCTCCACTAGTATCAATAAAATGATGTAAACATGATTGTTTCCATTGTAAATAATAGATATCATCTCACCCCACTGGCAAATTTTTTCACTTGTAAGATTAAAGACTGCATTGTAGATTGAAGTACTTATCCATCCCGATCTGAATAATAAAATACTGTTTCATATGTTTTATTGTAATTTGTTTTGTCTGGCAAAATATGAAATATTGAACACTCAGTGATGAATTTTCTTTTCATTAATCCCCGCTGCAACTAAACTGCTTAATCTGCACATATAATGATGTAGCCGCTTGTGCTCACATTGTATTTTATTTTTTATTTTATATATTTATGTGGGTTTTATTCTAAATCCCAACAGCAAATCCTTTGCAGTGTGATTTGAAAATGCTAATTTGCTGCTGACGTAAGGCTAAAACTTAACAGCCGAAGAATTCTTGGGCATTCAGTCCTGCGTCTTCCCACACATGTGAGCAGGCGCTTTAATGCACGACCTTCGTCTGGCCCTGAACACAAAGACTGATCTTTATCCCTCCGAGAGACACAAAGAAGAATACACCCTGGCCTATTTTGGGGCTTCACATAAATATTGCTTTCTGATAAGTAGTTGCTTACCAAGCACTCCTCTGGCTGACATACAGTGAACTTTCTTGACTGTTTTAACCTTCTGAAATCTCTATGCCTTATTTATACGAGCCAAATTCTGGTTTTCAGTCACGACGCCGTATCCAGTCACGACCCAAACGCAAAGCAGAAACCGAGAATATAAAAAAAAAAAAAGTCCACCTTCTGGCGAGAATGTTTCCTGACTATTTGCAAAACGCTGCTTTTAGTCATTTAGCCAGACGCTTTCCCTTTTGTTCTGCAGAAAAATCTTGGCTGTGATTTTGCTATTCAGCGGGGGCTGGAAGAACAAGTAGTTGACTAAATCCTTTAAAAAGGTGAAGAGTCTTGGAGAATGAAAACACTAAGGCTTTAGTGCTAATCTGGGGGCAAAAGTCTGGCCTGCTTCTAGTAGTTTTAGAGGATCTCTGGGTCACACTGTGCCTAGCAGGAGACAGAAGTAAAATGATTTTTCTAAGCCACTTTCTTGCACATTTCAGGCACACATGATGCACTTCTTAAAGGTCTACTAAGTCATCTGTAGACAAAAAATAAAACAAAAAGAATAAAAAAGAATAATTACATGAATAAATATGTTTAAATTTCTGTACACTCGCATGAGATGAGGAGTCAAATTGCTTTATATAATGAAAAGGAGCTATTTTATTCATATTTTATAATACATGTAGCAGGCCGCGACTACATGGAGGCCTCCATGTGTAAAACAACGAACTAACATCCACAGAAGAAGACGAGCTTCGTGATCATTGGCTGGAGCTGCTGCCATGTGGATTCCCGTGCCTAGTTAGCGCTGTTTCCGCATCAGGTGTGCCACATTGCAATCTGGATCTACAAAATAATGGGAGTCCATCATTATGCAGCAGGATCTGAAGCAGTCAGACCCAAAAAGCGCAAACAGGACGTAGGGAAACAAGTCAGAGACCAGAGAAAGCAGATGACAAGGGTCAGCATCGGTGTGGCTTTCAAACCCGTTCAATTCAAATCCTTATAAATTATCATGTCAGTTGACTCACAGATGCATTACAGACGTCCTGCAATAGTCCAGAAAACCTAATACCGTACGAGTAGGGCTTTATAGGACTGTTTATGATTCGTCAAGTTCAATTACAGCATTTCCTTTTGATGACGCTAGTCTCAACTTTATTGCGCATTTCTTTTGACCTATAAAGAGCTGAGTGCTTCACTGCCGGGGTTTCCTACAACATTGCATAGGTCAGGGCACAATAGATGGTTTGTAGAGAACACTGGTGTTTTGACGATTTGGCATTTATTGTCTAAGCATAAATACACTCGCCTAGATTTAACTTCTATCTCTTAAATCATTCACGCCGTTTTTCATCCATGCCGGTGGGTGTCGCAGTAGAGATGAAGAGCAGGGTGCTGCTTAACATGAAGAAGAGATTTGGGGAAAATGACTTAGTGGACCTTTAAGAGCCTTCCAAACAAAACCGATAAAATATATTTGTGCATAGTAGATACTGCTATGAAACATGCACAAACGCTGAAGCTTGGCGACGACAGAAAGATCCGAAGAAGAGGATCAGAAATCAGAACGCTTGTTGCAGAAGACCTGAGCTGCTTCATCCATCTCCGTGCCATCATCCAATCCATTATGTCTCCTGAACAGACCGTGGGCTCATCCAAATTGAAAGTGACATTGTGATGAGCTTCTCCATCGAGGATATGACGGGCGTGTGTGTGTCGTGTGTGTGTGTGTGTGTGTGTGCGTGACGGACTGAAGGGCACTTAGAAGGGCCCACCGCTGCTCTTGTTGCTGCATCACACACACACACCTGCTGATAGGCAGAATTAAAGTCTGCTCATAGGCATATAAAACCTGTAATAGGAGAACAGGGGAGAGCAGAGAGAATGAGGTGGTTTGCACAAGGTCGAATTTGAGTCGAGCTGCCAGAGCGCAAGGAACAGCCAGCTGTACTTCTGAATTGACAGGGTGGCCGTGCTGGCAGGGTGCATTGTGTGTGTGTGTGTGTGTGTGTGTGTGTGGACTGCAGGACTTTGTCAAACCTCTAACATTTGAATCTTACATAAAACCTAATTCCATTGCTGCAGAAAGGCTGCGTTTGCCGATTTTAACCTGTGTGTGTGTGTGTGTGCGTGTGGGCTTGTGTGGGAGAGGTATATCCTTGCTGACTGCTGCTGTTCAGGCTGTAGACAGATAAACAATCAATTATGTACAGCCTGTCACCAGGGATCTCACTGGAGCTGGCCGCTTCTCCTCCTGCTTGACTCCCTCCAGCTTCTGGCAAAACAACACCAACCTCAGCCTGGTCTGACCTCAGTCTGCCTTCCTGAAAACACATTGGCCTCCGCATCAGCTTGCTGCAATTAGAAGTGTAGGAGAGGAAGATGATCTTATAATATGTCGGGGAAAAATTTTCCCTTTTAGTCCCTGGGTGACTCTGCCTTTGTCTGCCAGGATGGCTTGGAGCACAGAAACTCCAGCAGCAGCATCATGTTACACCATCTGAAGCTAAATAAGGATGTTGTCATGTATCTATTTAAACCTACACTCTGCAGAACCTATTAACAATCCTGAAACTAATGTGAGCCTTGAAATGTACTGATAGAAACCAATACCAACATACCAAGATTTTACTGCCAATCAATCAATCAATGCAAGCTCCTCCCACTTCTTCCTCTACTGTTTAAAAGAAGCGCTCCCCCTTTCCCATTCACAATGGCGGAATCCATAAAGCCAGTGAGCGCAGCCACCAAGGCAAGAAATGTAACACAACACAGATATATTTAAACTAGTAACCTGCAAGACTTATCCTCAGCTCACTTTAGCAGCTGGTTCGTCGGATAAAAATGCCAAGTGCATGTTTAAAAATCATTCAAAGCATTCAGGGAATCATTCGTGTCAAGGCAGTGAAAGGTCACTGAAATTTTGAGACGTTTGTATTATTACCACAAACAAGACTGGCAGCCTTTACCCGCTTTTACACTGCATGTGTGCCACCTGTGCGCCGCTGAGAGAGATGGAGAGGCAAGAACATGTGATTTTGGCTTTGTGGAACACTTAATAATACCAAAGTGAGGAAGTGCGGAACAGTTTTCTTTTCACCATGTTATCACTAGTTTATGATAACCTTACAAGGGTATCACAGTTATTTTGACAATAGGGCTGGGTAAGATCTGGGTTTTTAAACTTCATATCATGATGTAGCATAAGTGTTGTTTTTTCCTGTTTTTTAAGGCTGAATTACAGTAAAGATATGCAATTTTCTGAAATTATTATCCACGTTACTATCAAAAATATTTTTTGTGTAAATATCTTATGAAAACACCAATCTTCACAGTAGATGATATTGTGACACTTGATTTCGTCCATATCACCCAGCCCTAATAGACAGTGATGATGTCACAATATTACGTTTAAAAATGCTACGTAAGGCACCTTTAACATCCTCATCAACCATATTGAAGGATTCAGAGTTCCACTGGTCATTGGATTCTGTTATTCCAGAAGGATATTAAGGTATCGAGGAAAGGGAGGCAAAAAAAATCCCCTTTAGCCGCCAGACCCTTTGACTTTACAGACTGAAAGGCATCTTTTCTGATCTCTGCTGCTGCTGAACCCTGAGCTCCACCTCTGCGCCCCGTCCATCCCCTCCCCCCTCTACCCACCCGGCCCTCCTTCCGTTTCCCTGCCTCAGGGGCCCGGGTCTGGTTATCACAGGATTAGAACAAGGACACACACCCTGCATACACACCTCAGACACATACGCACATGCCTCACAAACAGCTCGCACACACACACCTCAGGACAGCCTCCTTTAATAACATTCAAAGGGAGAGCACAGCCAATCCGCTACCTTTCATGGATTAGCTGCTAATCTCACAGAGAGAGGAGCACCTCGGGCACTTTGGGGAAAAGAAGATGAGTGGAGGTAAAAAAAAAAAAAAAAAAAAAAAAAAAGGGGGGAGAGGGAGGGAGGGGACTTGACCTTCAAGATCAAGGATAAAGTGATAGTCAGAGAAAGGGGCAAAGGAAAGTTGGGGATGTTTCTTTTTTTAAAAGGTGCCATTGACTTAGAAGCCCAGGCAGTGTCGAGACATTTGGTTGTACATATTTCATTTAAGCAAGTACATAAAGTCAGCGTGTTCCAGTCTGCCACCAGCTGGGATCTGAACCGCTGACCTCCCAGACTGTGGGTGGTCTTGATGTAAAATACAGAGTTCTGTCTGAGCTCGCTGACCCCCTGACAAGCTGAGGAGAAATGTAACCAGGGCTCCATGCTGTTTCCTCCGGCCTCAAATCTGTGGATCAGCCCTTTAATCCACAGCCCTGCACATAGACATTGAGTCATGCAATAACCTACAGTCACTGTAATCCTCTTCGCCGGGCGAGACTGGTACACATACAAACCCGTAATACATGTGGAAAAAGGGCTATCAATACCTGCACATTGCTTCTGCTGAGTTTGCAATGTGTTAATTGGCGAAAGCTATTGAGGATGATAAAGATGCTCATATATCATGTGAATGTACTATATCAATAGGCACTGAAGGGGGCGGTTTAATGTCTCCTTCCCCGGCTGCAATATTTCTTCTCTGAGCTGCTAGGAAGAATCAGCATTCCCCTTGGACTCTTTTCAAACAGAAGCAGATGTTCGATTGCTATTAATAAGGAGCAGGATCCTGCAGCTAGCTGGCACACTCCTATGTCTATTGTCAGCGATAGCCATCCAGGACTAGAGGTGAGACTCCAGAAATCAACATGCACATGCAAAGGATGAGCACCCCGGTGTGCACTGTAGTATTATCTAACCTGATTTATTTATTTAGCCCGCTTAAGGACCGTGAATGTTATTGCGAACGTCTAATTTGGTTTTAATTCATCTTTCTATTATTAGCTAAGAGGTGAGATGCGGCTATGGCAGTGATTGTGCTCGGTATCAAGCACTGGGAGCACTGATGGTGAATGTGTGGGAGCTGATAGTCCAATAACTCAGTAGGGACATTACGACAGTAATTTGACTGTAGCAGGGAAAAAGTCATTACATCAAGCCTCTGCAAAAGCCTTGGTTTAATCATACAAATTGACTTTTATAAGGAGACGCACTGCTGCGTATTCCACTGCTGTGACTTGAAGGCATTTTAATAGGAAACTACGTAAAATATAGTGACACAATTTAATCCACTGGGTTTGGGGGTATTAATCTTCATTGTAAATCTAGGGAATGAGCACACAGTGGAAGAAAGACAAATGAGTAAGACAATAAAACTTGCCCGCAGCTCAGAAGATTAGAGAAAATACAGTGAGTGAAATCACATAAGGTACAGTTGGTGTCTAAAGATAATATGGAAAAGGACTGAGTAAGCAAGGAGTTTTCCCTCGCTGAATAAATCACAGGAGCAGAAAAAAAGCGATGAATGTGCATTCGCTGCTCCTTTAGAAAACCATTCCTCAATCTCAATTTTAGCTTGTTTATTCCTTCCAGGAGACGCTTCTTAAAAAGACACAAAGTCACAATTCCTTGACTTTGTTCCACTATTTCCTGATTTCCATTGACAAGGGAGAAGAGAAAGTCTACAGGGGGCCCAGATGGAGCAGGAAATGGGAGTTTTCACCGGGTGTTCATTGTCTTGCTGAGTCTTATGGCTTTAATTCAAACTCCAATGGCATGGTGGGGAGGCTGTAGGCCTAAATCCTCTAGTGTGCAGCGTGGCGGCGGCGGCAGTCCCGGCACTCGGCTGCCACTGAGTTAGTTTGCATTAGTGCAAATTGCTTTTTTAATTACAGACGGGGAGGAAATGCAGCACGCTGCCTCCTCCTCTGAGATGATGCGCACAGGGAGCTACTTAGCTTCATGTTTCACAAGCTGCAAACAACTGGTGAGGAACGAGGCAGATCTTCCACTCATGAGTGTGGAATGACATTGTGTTATTCCAGATGAAGGGCAGAGACATTACATTACAGAAAGATTAGTCTTGATTTCTCAGACTTTTAACATATGAAGGACTGTCTTTGCGGTCCTAAGGGAGATAGAAGAACAAAAATAGATATTGTTGGTCACACTTTATTTGGACGGTCCAATGTTAATATTCAACTTAGTATCAACTTTGCACCAGTTTAGTTTCACATTCGAGTCAATGTTGATGCTTAACTTCATATCGGCCTGTCCAATGTAAATACTCAGCTTGCCAACTTTGTCTCAGTTGTGTTAGCGTTTGGGTTAGATACTGAGTTCACACTGAGCTGAATACAAGAAACAAACAGCCGCACACTCATTTAAATTCCATCCTTTAATGAATCGATGTCTTTGTCAAGATTGAAACCTCTTGGCTGAAACGTTGATTCATTAAATGATGGAATTTAAATGAGTGTGCAGCTATTTATTCCTTTTGTTTGAGGACATCATCATAGCCAGCGCCTATATTCAATTCTGTGTGTTAACTATTGTGTCATATTAAGTTGAATATGAAGAATTCATGTGAAGAAACAGATAAATGCCATTCCTAAAAATATATAAATGACTAAAAAATTGACTGTTGTATGTAACGTTTCACATAACATAGTGTATAAATCAAAAAATTTGTTACAATATTGCCTATGCATTAGTCAAATAGGGTGCTTTTTTTACTGATATCTGGAAAAAAACATGTTTTATAAAAATGAAAACAACGGAGGATATCTGTCTTTGCAAATGAACTCTTCATATTAACATTGGAAACTCCAAATAAAAGGTGTCAGATTCTAATTTGAAACTAATTTTATACTAAGTGTAATATTAACATTGGGCTCTCCAAGTGTTACACTAACATTAACTGGAAAATGAACATTATCTTCTTCTGTGTATTCTGACAATCTATTTTTGATACAGATTTTACTGCTGGCTGTTTGTTTTCTGTGTGTTTCCATGATAGATCTATGCACAAAAGTTTATTTCTGTTTACACAGATCTGATATGTGGAATGGAGATGTATTTTTATGCGTTTTTGTTCAGCTGCAGTGTGACTGGATCTTTTATGTGTCCTAGATCATCCAAGATGCATATTAAATACAGGTATACAGTCGGTCTCTGCCTCTCATGTGTAGGAATATTCTCATTTACTGCGACCTCAAGACAAACTGAAGAGGGCAAAGGCTGATATAAACAAGCAGGGCTACTAGCAGAGTAACTCACAACACAGAGAAAATAAATATTGTGAATCCATTCAATCTTTTTTAGATTGATTTAGTTTGGGCTTTGATCAGGAACAAAAGGGCCTTCCGCCTCCACTCGCTGTCTGTTTCTCAGGTTCTCAGTGACTTTCTTTCTCCTTATCACACACACACATACACACACACACACACGACCATGGAAACACGGGCCACAGACACTCTGACACTTTGACACTTCTCAAGAGGCTTGAAGTTAATCTATCTTCCACTTTTTTTCCCCCCAAAGTGAAGTTTTTCAAAGGACAAAAGTTCCACACAAACTCCGGGAACCCCTTAGAGATGCACAATGACACTTGAGAATGAGCGAGCGTAATTATGAAATCTTGCAAATATAAAGTTTTTATACAAAAGCCAGGAGACAGCGAGGTGCTTTGTAATCTACACAAAGCAAACACTCTGAAAAATTGATATAACACTTTATGCCAGTGTGCACGCTCTTCTTTTTTTTTCTAGTGCTCTCTGGTGCTGAATCATAAAACAGCAAGGCCGGTATTGATTTCTGTGTGTGCACGCGTGTGTGTATGTGTGTGTGTGTTTTATATTAATGTGCTGCTGGTAATCAGAGCAAAACCAATAGGGGCAAATCAAACTCTGACATTCATCCCCTTGCATGTTAAATGAACGGACCGTGCATAATCATGGAGCAACGGTGACAGATTCACTGGCGAGGGTTTCCAGCCAGACGTCTCTCACCCCTTTTGCAAAAATGAAGTGTGGCAAAAAAAAAAAAAAAAGAAAAAAGAAAAGGAAGTATAGCACATGGCCAAGGTTTACAGTGCATTTTACAGGTGTTGTAAAGCATTCGTATGATAAGTATCTCTATCTGTCAGAACATGACATTCTATTACACAGCTGCCTTACACTGTCACCGACACTGATAATTCACCATGTCTGTCTGCCTGTCTGCCTGCCATTCCCTCTCTCTCTTTATACACACGCCTTTGTGTCTCTTAGCCCAACAAATTTACCATCCCACAATCAAAAATCACCCTCCTGTGTATGTCTAACTGCCAATAACCTCTGCGCATAAAATGCTTTGGATGCAACTGTAGCAGGAATTTGCAGCTTGAATAAAAAGCCATATCCTCCTTGTGAATCTTTGCACGCCTGTGTGCGTGTCGTCCCGCGCCTCCCCGCGCCTATATAACGGCGGAAAAACATCCTCGTGTGTATGACTAAAGCTACAAAGTCAATCGTCCCTGGCTTTTAGCACCCTCCGCGCAAAATGGCTCTGCACGCGGCGCCGCAAACAAAACAATGCCTTGTGTGAGCGAGGAGGGCCGGAGGAGGAGCTCACCTGTGCAGGAGTAGTCATCGATCCTGATGTAGCCCGTATGGCAGATGCACATGAAGGAGCCCGGGGTGTTAACGCACATGGTGTTCTCCCTGCAGTAGTGCTTCCCTTCAGCGCACTCATCAATATCTGGGGAGATGGGGAAGAGAGAGAGAGAGAGAGAGAGAGAGAGAGAGAGAGAGAGAGAGAGAGACAGGTGGAAGTCACTTGGATAGCCCTGGAATTTCTCCAGCTGTGGTTTCTGTGGCAAGTCAAGTCAAATTTACTTACAGGCTGCTGCAACAAGAACGGCTTGTCACAACATGGTTTACAGAGCAGCGGAGGATTTACTGTATATGCAGCCAAATGACAGGGCTGCGGGCTCGAGCACATGCATACATCTGCAACATGCATACATATAGACTGACAATATGGTCAGTACTGCATGCATTTATGCATAAAAGCACAAATCACGCACAAACACGAGGTTGCTCACAGGCTGGCTCGCAAAGTGTTTGTTGCTCTTTCTTTCTTTCTTTCTCTGTCTCTGTCTAACACACACACAAGCATAAGTGCCCGCACATACAAAGCCCAAGAGTAGTTTGTCTTCATCAGTGGAAGACCCTGAGGAAATGTAGCGGGTGCATGTGAGGTGGGCTCCAAAGCACTTAAGGTTGCAACAGTGGATCTTTAGATCAATTTAAAGCAGAGGACTGAATCCAAACAGCGACTCAGCTGCAAGGCGCTTTCCACTACTGGTCGCTCTGCACAGCCCAGGGCTTCCATGTGTACTTCAAATGTCATGCTAGCCCTCAATGCCGTCCGCATTTGAATTAATATTTATTAGAGCAGCCTTTGTATTTCCCTCTGATGCATCCTCACAGTTCCTTATTTGGATCTATATTAGCCGTTGCCTAAGTAACAGCTATTCCTGGGTTCCAAACAAACCGCATGCCAAACCATCAAACTGAAGATGCACACCACTGCCAGGGTAAACAAAATAATCTTGATAATGTGATGCAACCCAATGCAATTGGATGCAAACACAAGTCAAACACGGCCTTGTAATATGCTCCGGGGCCTTGTTTCTGGTGATAGTTACAGGTCAAATGTAGACAAATTCCGAGAGACAAGCTCTGACTAGTCCTTGACATCACCAATTTATTATTCATTCGCCGGATTCAGTTTCTGTGCGAGCGCGAGAGGACGTTCACCCCTGAACATGTTCTGTGCCAGACGCATTTGCGGAGAACACTTGAAATGGAATTTCAATAGATTTGCATTGGCATTCACTCGGCTCGCATGTCCTTGGGTAAAGCATCACCCACCTCCCCGCAAACTCGGCGCGCAGCACCTGCCTACAGTGGGCATTCACATTCACCCTTCCTTAGCTTTTTTTCCTTTCACCGCTCCATCAATACTTGATCCCTCCATCTATTCAAGCCTTCCCTGGTTACATGAAGCGGCAGACAATCAAGAGACACCTATGAAAGCTTGTGTGTCCTTCGCTAAATGAATGAAGGCTAATTAAAGTGACTTTGAGAGAGAGGGGGAGAGAGAGCAAAAAAAAGGAGAGAGAATGGGAGAGAAGAAGGGAGCGAGAGGGAAGGGGAGACAACAGGGCAGGTAAAGAAAAGGAGTGGATTACAGACAAAGGCGGAATGACGTAGAGCCGCTGTAGAGCTGGAGAGAAAAGCCAGAGGGGCGATGAGAGAGCCAGAGAGAGAGAGAGAGAAAGAACGACTGAGACTGTGAGCCGGAGAGATAGATAGAGAGGGAGGACAGGGGGAGATAGAGTGATAGGGATAGAAAAAGCCAGGTGAAGGAGTGGACTGAAGACAGAAGGATGTAGAACGAGGGAAAGACAGGGGGAAGGAGGGAGGGGGGGGAGCATAGCGAGACAGAGATAGAGAGCAAACGACTTAGCAAGTGAGAGAGAAAGAGAGAGTTAGAGGTAGCGAGCTCGCAACAAAAGATATTAAGTGTCGGCGGAGAGACGAAAAGTGAGAACGCTGATTCACTCTCCATTCACCATAACAACCAACTGCAGCGGTAACCTTGAGCGGAGGTCTTAGGTGACACTTTCCCGGGTTCCTGATTGGCCGGCCGCGGCGGCGGCTTTGATTTAGAGCCTATTAACTGTAAGACACCATCCATCTCGGCCCCCGGTGACACCCGTTACGTTCGCTAAAACAATATGTTAGGAGGTGAGATGACGAGGGGCGCCAAGCGAAGCGTGGGGGGGGGGAGACAATCTCCATCTCCATTAACACACTCCATTTTCTTGATTGGCTTGTCACATGGACACACGTGACGCGGCGTCCTAAAGAGGCTGGCTAAGAGTCGGTGGCAGCTTTTATCGCTGGATGGAGCGCTCCGGGTCAACCCGTTGGCACGCCACGATGGATGGCTGGAGAACAACCATTGTTTTTTTTGTTCCCTTTGTGCATTCACGCTGCATCAATCACAGTCCTACCTGTGAAAGGGGGATAGCTTTGCATGATTAGGGACAGAAAAACTCTAATCATTCATAAAAGAGGCCTTCTAGTGCCTGCTGCCAGACCACAATCACAAGAGACTGAAAATAACTTAGATATTATATTACAGCAATGTAGATTTCCTTGTAAACACACTCAGTTTTGTTTACATTCAATAATTCTCACTAGAGCACATTGTGTCTGTCCTTGAGGCCTATAATAAACACAACTGAATGCGCTTCCTGCCTCCAAATACATTTGCAAAGCCTTATTTTGGAATATTTTGTCAGCTACATTGTTTATATCGGCGTGTGTAAGCTCATGGGAGTTTTTTTCCTACAAAAAAGTACTCTGAGGGGAGAAGGGGTATATGATTGGTTCAGTCAAACAACCAATGAAATCAGAGAAGAGGCAGGAGTTTCAGGGGAAAAAGGAGGGAACCATGCTGATGGCGTGCTGGAGGAAGATTTTATGCAGACAAAACGGGGACGCTGATTTTCTCATGTGCACAACAGCGCCACTAGTGGTCACAAATTGCATTGGAGACCTTTAACTAGAACTATTGATGCTGATATAGGCCTTATCTGTTTTGCCATGCTGTATGCTGATGGCCGCTTATACACCTGTTCATTCAAATGTCATGCTTGCTACATGCTATAACACAGTTACATCATTTGAGGTCATAACTATTCTGGCATTTTTTCATATCCCGATTACTGCTCATCCTGGTCAACCTGCAACAATTTAAATAGGGAATGGCGGTTTAT
>OMLF01057693.1:30405-42972 GCA_900302615.1 Holocentrus rufus | reverse complement strand
AGGTCTCACATCTACCATGATGTGTTCCCTGGTGACCTGGGAAGTTTCTCACTAAAGTAACTGAGGCTCAGCAATTTCCAACATATTTCCTTATGTTTATGCCTCATATGCCGGCTTCTTGCCCTCTTTGGTAACAGGCTGCAACCAATATAAGCCATTTTGTGGGTGTACTTGTGTGTGTTCCAGTACCTCTTTGCTTTGTTCCATTCCTTTGTGGTCCCTGTCTAAATTTTTGCCTTACTTTAAATGATCCTTTATCTCTTAAATTTTGGAAAGAAAAAATGTCTAAAAGCAACTGTCAGTTGCTGCAAAACAATATGTTTCATTCTGGTTTCTATCAGCAGCTAAGAACTGATCGGCCTTGTCAGATTCACTGATGATCTCCAAACAATAAGTGATGATGCTGATGAGTGCTCTGTTTTAGTATATTACTTGATATAAGCACAACTTTTGATATAATCACAATTGATCTCTCTGACTGTCTTTAATTGGTTCTCCTCTTGTCTGAGGAACAGAAAGTTTTTTGTCTAATGCCAATCATGTCTCTTCTCTGTCGTCAAGCATTCTAGGACCAATTTTATTCTCAATTTATATGCTTCCTCTTGGCCACATCACATGTTGTCATGGCATCTCTTTTCATTGTTACGTTGATGACACCCAGCTTTACCTTCCAGCCTATCCACACCATTATCCTGGATTTGCTGCATTGCTGCTTAGCCGATGTGAAAAAATGTAAAATCTTCACTCTGATAAACAGAAATCCATGTGATTGGCTCACTGCACAAGTCAAATATCGCCACTTATTCGTTCTTCAACACAGAACACTACTACACTGCATGAGATATTGGAGTTCTGTTTGACTTCATGTTAAATTTTGAACACCATATCCAAATGTTTCTATCAGCTAAGGAGTATTGCAAAGGTTAGATCAGCCCTGAGCTTTAAAGACAATGAGACCATCCTACATGCTGTTATCTCCTCATGCCTAGACTACTGTAATGCCCCTTTTAAAAAATTTAGACCAGCTGCACATTCTTCAAAACGCAGCTGCCAGACTTTTTACTAGAGGTAAGAAACGTCTTAACCTTATGCTGGCTGCTTGTGTGTTTTGGGGTTGATGCTAAGATTTGACTGACTTTTAACACACCTCATGGTCTAGGTCAAAGTTATACATCTTATCTGTATCTCAGATCCTCTAACACCATATGAGCCGGTGTGTAGCCTGACATCCTCAGCCTCTTGTCTGTCCAGGCTGAGAGTGACCGAGTCTTTTCTGTCAGGGCCAGGCACTCTGGAACGACCGTCTGAGGAAATCAATCTTTTAAATCACTTCTTAAAACATGCTTTTATCGTGAGGCTTACCTGTAATCCGGGTGTGATTTTGGCTTCATTTTATCCCTGAAATGATGGTGTTGGGGATATTATGGATTCTCCCAGACCACCACTGCAGATACCAGCTGTGAACGCATTAACTCCAACACCGTTTATTCAAATTGTTTCATATTTGCTGACTTTAATGACCCCATGACATTTCCTCTTGTGCCACCATCAAGCCAAACTCAGGTGGTTTCAAGGACCTGTCATTTTGAAAAGTGCTCTATGAATAAAGTTTATTATTATTATCATCATTATTATTAGTTATAGTAGTAGTAGTCGTAGTAGTAATAGTAATAGCAGTAGTGTTGCTATCATCCTCATGTCACATGTATAAGCAAAAATGTATGCAGATAAGGTGCCAAATAAAATTACCATATGCATTTGTATGCATTTTTCTGCAGGGTAAACATGTGAAACACTGTATATTGGATATTTATGTGCATACCCCTTATCTAATCAAAATGGAACATTTATGGCTTGAAGCCTGTGTAATTTTCTTTTTTTTTTCCTTACCAGGGCAGTTTGAGTAAATATTGTACTCTGCATACATTTTCTCCCTCTCATAGACAGAATTGCTCCAGTAGGTTTCTTAGCATAAACCATACGGTGTATTTGTTAGTTTAATTTCAAAACAAGGCTAAGTAATTTATTGATTGAGTGCACAGAGACCTTTCGGGCATAACTTGTCTCTGCTCTTCACCCTTCTGTGCCTCTTCTGGGATTTAAGTATTATTCCTTAAGGCAGCAAATTGGGCTGCTATTCTGATTTCAGACATCAGACACAGACTGATGGCCCCGGCTCTTTAACTTATGCAGATGGGACGAGTAACTCATTTTTGTTGAGTGTCCTCGACTGACCCTGGGATTAAGTGCTATACAATTACCGCCTGTGATTGCTGTGAACAGTTGGTTAAAACATACCTCTGAGTTTTGCTCTCCAAGGTCACCGACCAGGACCATGCATGCTTTCCAAACACAATGAGTTACCCATATAATTTGAATTTAGGAGCAGCCTTTGCCAGATGAAAAATATCATCCCTGAAAATATGTCTTTGGGGCCAAAAGGAAAGAGGCTAAGAGTGTAAACAACCTTTTATCATGTGCAATTAACGAGCAGGTCCTATAAATCATGGCTGCTCCGCGTGTCACATGTATTAATGACTCTCTCACTTGTTGGAGAAATTAATTATTTACAATGCACAGCCGGAGAATCAAACCCCACAGTGGAGGAATTCTGTTTCAAAGTAATATAGTTGCTGAGGCTGTCTGACACAATGCTCATGACACACTATTATCTGCTTCTATAGGTGGGGGCGTATTGAAATCTACAGGCTGAGATGGATAATTCTCTTCGGTAACAGCTGCACTGCGCTTTTCTATTTCGTGTCTCTCAGCAGAACACAGTAATAGACTAGCAGCAATGTAATTGGTATACACAGTGCAATGCTTTGGTTTGCATTGCTTTCCCTTGATTCATTGGAAACAAAATATCACCCCCCTGTATAATGAATGGGCTATGCAAACTTTTTCTAATATTGGTCAAATAGGTGATAAACTGGAGGGCTGCATCATAAATGTAGCAGGATTTTGAAACCCAAGGTGTCAGCGGGATAATTTTGCAGTATAAATGCTCCAGCAATATCTGTACACAAACACATCAATGCTGTCCCACTTTTAGAACTTTTAAACTAAGTTCACATACTTCTCAGATTTGCCTATAGGGTTTTTTTTCTGCACCAGTTAACATTTGTCATCATTAGTTTAGAGGCCAAAGATATCCCTGGCAATATGTTTGCGTATTTTGCTAGACAAATGAGAGGTTCTGGAGAACTTTGATTTATGAAGGCATGTGTAAAATATCGCCTCATCCTTTTTTCTCCCTTTTTAATGGTCATTTTATGTATATAAATAATCCCAAGGTAAAGGAGGGCTCTGTGGTTTTGGGCCAGACTCAGAGACCTAGACAACCTGACTGTATTTTATTGGTGTTCCTGTCCAGATGGTGTATTTCACCAGACAAAGGGTCCTTCAGACAGAGAGGCTTTGACTGATGACTGCATCGATCGTGTCTAAGAAACATGTTAGCGGTGTGGCTGTCATGCTCGCCAAGCAGGTTCTGCACCGGCAGATGTGTCGAGTTTTGATGGGTAGATTTTTATAAAAGTGAATGAAGAGATAAATCAGCGGGATGGCTTTGAGATCGTCACGAGGAAAAGTATGTCAGGGCTCGGGTTAGAAATATTTTGATGAAACTGACTTCCGTGGAATAGACTGACAGAAAGAGGCAAGCAGACAGACAGAGCGGCCGAGCCAAAATTGTCATTAAGACTCAGAAGTACAGAGTCGTGACTTTAATTTCCTACATGTGATGAGTTTTCTTTACAAATAAATTTTGAATATAATCTATGACCGTTTATAGAAGGAGAGCTCCTGTCTCCCATCGAAATCAATGGGAAGCGCTTCGGAAAACAGATCATCATGCGACTGACCTTTCCGTCTTGTGAAATTACCTTCCCCAAGCGCTCAGTCAGGCTTCCAGTGTCTTATAACGCCAAAGGAATCTGCATTGTTCTCGGCTGTATTCAAACAGGAGCGCAATCGCAGGGAGAAAAGCGAGATGAGTGACAACTGGCGGGAGCAGATGAGGTGAAGGTGCGAAAATGGTCTATTACAAACTCTAAATATCACAGGCAGCGAGTCAATGTTCCTTCTTGCCTTTGCAATGAACTGGGCCCAAGAAAACAAAAACGACATTTAAGAGATTTGCTGAATTGATGTTGCTGAATTGTTGTTCTGTCCCCCACTGACAGAGTAAGCTCTGGATTATGGATAATCAGGTGTATGTATGATGACGGGTTCAGATGTCACAAAACACACTGCTACAACCTGGATTGTTGTTCCAGACCATAATTATGTGAGTTCTTCAAACAGACTCGGGTACTGTGAATTTGCATCTTTTTATGTTATGGGCAACAAATTGGTCCTTTTGGTGTACTGAACATTGTTTTTTCAACAGCAGTATTCTCCAAATAAGACTACGAGCAAGGGGGAAAAAAATCTTTCCAACAGTGCTTATTTTACAACAACAAATTTATCACTTTGATATATCAGGCAAGTGTAACATTCTCATAATGAGGCCAAAGGTTTTTTTTCAGTAGCAGTGTATATAACTTGAACCACCAAAAAAAAAAAAAAAAAAATCTAAATCTAAATTGCAGTCTCCCACAGCAAGCTACACTTCTTGAAAGGGGCAGAGGAAATAGCTTTATTATTTACTTTAATAAACAAGCTGATATGCATTTTAGACTTTGCCACTATGCACACACACTTTTTACACATGTGCCTCGGCCAAGGCAGTGGCCCCATTGATTTTAAAGCAGATGGTGATATACAGCAAAAACTGTATGAATTTACTACATATATGCAAATTAGATTGTTGCAGAAATCTTTCTCACATGGCAAAACAGTATTCTTAGTATCAACCTGTTTGAAGACCTGTACCTGCTCTTTTCACATGCAAATTAGAGCAATAAATATCTAAATATATGATAATTAGGCCACAATACATCAGGGCATCCTAAATCACTCACTGTTTAGATGTCAGATTGTTAATATAAAGTGCTGGTGCACGTGTAAGCCTTCTTTCCCCATCAATACCTGGCAGTAATTCAGGCGACACGTGGAGCTGCGTGCTTTGTAAAATTACGACTGCTAATTAATAAGCCTGTGATATAGTGGATTGGGGCTGGGGGTGAGGCCACAAGCCACTACAGTATATCTACTATATCCTCCACCTCGGCGCCTCTGTATCGCTATCACACACACACACAAACACACTCCCGCAAACACAGAGATGCCTTAAGTCTGTCACTATTGTTGCTCTTTCTCCTACTGTGCAGGAGCTGCATTTTCATAGTATTAGTGTTTAATATTTCATGGTCAATATGAGACGCTCGGTTTTGAGTCCCTCCAGACTCAACAGTCATGTCTGTGGCTGTATAAAGTTATTTGCCCAGAGTAATAAGTTTTATTGAAGGAACACACCAGAGCGTTATTGGTTAGGCGATGCTGTGAGGCCTACAGCTGCCTCTGTCAAAGCAGGACCATGATCTCACCGTTAGCTTTCAGGAATTGGGCTTTTTGGTAATGTTTTCCCATGCCTGCCCAGGCTAATTTGCACAATAGATTTTGAATGTGCCCAAGGGTTGTACAGATTATGAGTGAGTGAATGCAGTGCACTGAGGCTAAAGGTAATACAATGACAGAAAAATAAATTCACAGTGTAAAATTATTTTACGCTTTGCAGATGAAATTGGGGTGTCCAGACAAAAAGTATAAACCCAGGCATATGAACTGAATAATGTACAGTACAGCTATAGTTACAGGACAATATCTAACTGTTTCTTTGTCACTATATAGAAATTATTTCACACAAGTTTTTGTATCTGTCTGGCTTCTATGAAAAGGTTGTAAGGTTGACCAACTCTCTGTTAGAGAATGAAATATGACATGCAGTATGTTCTTCACTGTATTCACTGGGGGCTTGAGTCAAAGCTTAAGGTTGTATGGGCTTGAAACAGATCAATATCCATGTCTGAGCAGTTCCTGTTCAGACTTAGACTAGTCATTACACACATACATTTTGAATTGTCAACATGCTCTTCTGATCAAAAGAAAGAAAGAAAGAAAGAAAATCCATCCATCCATCTATCTATATATCCATCCATCCATCCATCTATCTATCTATCCATTTTCTTGTGGTTTATCCAGGACAGGGCAACCAGAGCATGCCAGAGCTCCTTTTACCAGCGGTTTCCTCCACCTGTGGGATTCCAAGGCGTTCCAAGGCATGTTGGAAGATGTAGTTCCTCAAGTATCTTCTAGAAAGAGGAACCATCATTACCAGGTGCCTGAACCTCCTTAACCAGCTCGTCTCCATGTAGAATAGCAGTGTCTTGACTTCTTCTAGTTCTTCTAGATCACTGAACTCTGCACTCTTTCACCCTTAGATGATACCTGTAATTTCTGCTGCTTGTATCTCATGATCTCATTGTTTCAGTTACTATCCAAAGCTCATGGCCACAGGTGAGTGATGTAGTGAACTGACTGGAGTTTTACTTTGTGCCTCAGCTCGCTCTTAACCACCAAGATCCAATACAATGCCCGCATTTCTGCATTAGCAGCACCTAGTTTGATGATCCATGCTGATCCCCTTTGCTCATCCAGATTTGAAAGTGCAGGTCCTAATCCCAAACTACTTGAATGCACAATGGCAATGACAGTCAGATGAAGCCAATAGGACATCATCGTCTGCAAACATCAGAGATACCAATGAGTTTCACATGCTAACTGGGAGGGATATCGGCTGTGCAGTATGGCTCTACAAGTCGTTCAAAAGACGGCACAGATCAATGATTGAAGTTTCCATGTGGAAATGTTGGCCATCTGTTAACACTCAGCAAATTGAAATGAATTCTTAACAACCTCTATGCACCCTAGTGGTGTCTCCTCCTTTGATGAGCCATTAAAAACTCAAGCACATAAATGGTGCCATCTTGTTTTGGAGGGTTCTCAAATTGGGTTAAATACCATTCCAATTCTAGTTATTTTCAACCTGGGTCTTATTTTCCTAGTTTATGCAATCATGGCGATTGATTGTGTTCAAAATTTTGTCACCAGAGCTGTATGCAGCTCTAGTTTAGAAAGAGTGGTGTGCTCCAATACACAACAAGAAGGGCAAAACCAACCACACAAACATGTAAAGCGATTTTAACAAGGCATTTCATTGCAGAAACACTTACATTGACATTACACTAGTTTATATAACTCATTTTTTCCATAACTGTCATTATTAAGAAAACAAACTTACTAAACTGCCATACCTACCACTCTGTATTCCAAGATAATTTCTCTCTGTAATTACATGCGCAAAGTTTGCTTCCTTTTTTTCAAAAACCTTGCCCTTTTGTGGGCAAAATCCTTGAAAAGGTTGTCTACAAGCAGCTAACTGATTATCTAAATCACAGTGACCTTCTGGACTTCTCTCAGTCTCAGTCTTTTGTGCTGTGCATTTGTTAAATTTAATGACCTTAGAATGAATAATGATGCAGGTAAAATCTGTTCTTGTCTTGTTAGATTTGAGTGCAGCCTTTGACACAGTCAACCACGACGTCTTGATTAAAAGACTCAACAACTGTGTTGGCATCTCTGACCCAGCTCTAAGTTGGTTCATTTCTTTTATGAAAGGTAGATTTCCTTGTCTCTCTTGGTAATTTACAGTAAAATAGAGTGTGTGGTTCTATTTAATCTGTATGCTCCCTCTTGTGTTTGTGTTTTCTAAGTATAACTTCAGTTACCATAGCTAAGCTGATGACTGCCAGCTGTATATTTGATTGTCACCAGGGAATCTTAATTCAGTTAGTTCACTGATTCACTGCACAGATGACATAAACTTCTGGCTGTCACAGAGCTTTTTTCATACTAACTAATATATGAGAGACATGCTTGTTATAGGAGATAAAACACACCAACAAGCAGGCACTACCTATATATAGTCCCTCTCATTTAGTAACTGTCAGATGGTCAAAAACCTCCATGTAGTCACAGATTCTGACCTCTGCCTTGAAAGTCACATAAACAACGTAGCTAAAATAGCTTTATATATCAAGAATATTGCAAAAGTCAGAGGCTTTGTGCAATGTGTTTGGCACTAGTTGGTCTACTAGAACGACTATAATGTTCCTGTGGCCTGTCTAAAAGGCCCATTAAACAACTACAGTTTATTCAAAATGCTACTTATGTGACTCAGACAGGGATAACATGCCACAACTGTTCTTCGATTATTGTATTGGCTTCCACTGCACTCCAGGATCGATTTTACTATTTTTTTTTTTACAAAGCACTTAATGGCCATGCCCCACTCTCTGTCTCCCAAATGCCACTCAAATGTGTACTAGCCTGTCTGAGCATCTGACCCTAATCTGTTGGTAATTCCTAGAACAACATCTAAATCTGGTGATCTATATGCTCTTTATGCTCCCTGTCTGTGGATCAGGCTTCCACTTAAACATTTCATTTATTCTATCTATTACATCCACATGCACGATGGTGCAAGTGGAGATATTGCTTTCGGTCCTCCCCCAAAAAACAACCCCAAGGGTTGTTTGTTCCAGTGCTATAATATGACCCACAGGAGCGTTCCCTAACAGTAAGTAACGCAGTAGAAAGAAACAAACTGCAGGACTTTCATGTGGGAGACCTGTGCTTGAATCCTGAGTGAAGTAGGACCAGTGTTTGTTTCAGGGTGTTTATGGTTTTGTTTTTGATTTGTTCCTTTCTGTGTGTTTACTATTATGTCCATGACAACTGAAATCCTTACTGTAACCTTACCCTAACCTTAACTGTAAACTTTTTCTAAACTTAACCAAGTAGTTTTGGTCTAGGTTGTATATTTTGTGAGTCATATTCGAGGGTATTAACAGTCGACCTATGTGGTCATCTGGGTTAGAGGATGTGTTGGGGTGTGTGTGTGTGTGTGTGTGTACACAGCATAACTCATAGAATTTCGATCTTATTTGTTTAAGTGTTAAGGGTCAGGAAAGGAGGAACTGATTCGATTCTGCGAACAAGGTCAAGGTCACAGGATAAAGTCAAAGTTTCAGCCTAAAGCTAGTACATACTGAATATTTATGATGGCATATCAGTGAATTGTAAAAGAAACAAATTATGGCTACTATTAAACACTAATATAAAGTCATATATGACTTTTCTATAGGCCACATGACCTTTGACATTCAGTGACCCTCAAAGGTGGAACTGATGGAAACATTTTGCAGGCATTATTGCATTTCACTGTCAAACATGCAGCATTTTAATTTATGAAGCATACTGAGTTGGCCGTGTATATGAATAAATGTGCTTTACAAATAAAGTTTGACTTGACCTCACTTAACAATACTGGTTTATTCCCTGCTATGCTTTCTGCTGCACTTAAGGATGCCAAGCGGGAAATATCACAGCCAGCAAAAAAAAAAAAAAAAAAAAAAATCCACATTGCCCACTCATTACAACTAGCAGGTTGATATAAATGTTTTGAGTTTTTTTCCAGTTGGTATTTCATATTCACAGTAAATCTGGTATGACTTAAACATGGCGTCAGAGTACTTGAACAGTCTACTTGCCAACAGGCTCCTGCTAGTTGAGATAACAGATCTAGTTCCACAATATCAGTTCCAGGCAATTGGAAATCCATTTTAGGTCTGAATAGGAGCGTTTTAATTGCTTTCATCAGTGAAGCGTAAAGAATGACTTGAACATCACTGAACAGAGCTTCAGCCAAATCAGACTTAAGTTAAACAAAGTGATATAATAGAAATGATGTGGATGTAAAGATTGAATAATACAATAGCATCAAATAGCTTAGGTTTAGGACATACTTATATCCCTCTTACGAAATATTCAATTTGCCACTTGTATGAAAGAGATTTCCCACCAGCGTCTTTACCAACACCAGAATTTAACTTGAACTTGAAACAAGGCAGACAATTCCACTAGCATCAAGATGTCACTTCAAAAACTTTATTAAAAGTTAATTTGAACAGGGAACAATTGAAATTATTATTATTATTATTATTTGTTTGTTCATTTGTTTCAACTGACTGAAGTGTTTGAACTGACAAAAGTGTGATTTGTTAGATTTAATAACATCTGCCTCTTAAGTACCATAACCAAATGCACAGTGACTGGCTATTTATGTATGAAGATACTATTAAAAAGTAGGCAGCCATAAAAGTCATAATCTGGATCATTTGAATCTAAGAAAATATCTATTTTTCCTATTAAATAACACAACACTGATTTAACCTATGCTTAGTTTATTAACGTTTTTACATTGCTGTTCTTAACACTTTGTGTATAGCGGCTCTGGGAAAAATTCATCGGCGCACAGGAAGTGACGTGTTTTACATCTCTGGTTTATTTGGAATAAACAGATGAAGAAGAACTGAGTAGCATGAGCAGTGACAGCTACCATGACTGAACAGAAAAGAGCGCCACCTACAGAAACTCAAACTCCACCAACAGAACATCCGAGGAAAATCAGGTCACAGTGCCGGACACGCTGTTCGATTGACAGGTGATCTCTGGGAAGTGCCAAGCAGAAACAAAACACCAATAACTGCTTGGCAACAAAAGAAATATTGTCTCATTGTGTATAAGCACAGGACATGCCACATCACAAGGTTTCTCATTAATCGTTTATTTAAATACATGTAAATTACTTGTGCTGGCACCTTCTAATATAAGCAAAATTAGAGCTACAGGCAGTGGCACCAATGGCCTCACTTATTTTATGATTTCTATTGGTTAGACTTTTTCAGTTCAGTTCTTGAGTTCAAGAAATTCATTTCACTAAACTGATAAATTATGCATCATAAGTATCCAGCAGTTGTCATAACAATTCATTCAGAAAGAATATATTTAGGGAAAATGATAAAATGGTTTACTTTAAGCACAGAGTAGTGCTTAATATGAGAGCTGTTTATTTGTACTACAGGATCCCACACACTATGATATAAGTCAAGTCTGAATAATCTGTGAAAGGGTTTGGCCTATGAATAATATTTATTATTCTTGAACTTTGTTGACATGGTCCATTCAGTGAAACAGCAGATCTTCTGAGGCAGCTCTTGTTAACATTCTCCACCAATGGGACGGCACCGTTTTGATGCATTTAAAATACCATTTTATGTGAAACAGCATCAAGCCTCAGACATCGTTTTGCTTCTGGGTCAATAGACATTTTGCTGACATCCATTTGTCATACTGAGAAATAGAGAGGAGGCAAATGAAGGGACGAGGAAGAGAGGGAGAACGTGGAAATACATCTCACACAACATTGATTTGAGTCATCGTTTTAATTGTCTTAGCAAAATGGAAATCTATTATAATTATGCCTCCATGTCTGTTGCCTGTATGCTTTTATGCCTGGCTGGTGTTGCTAATAAACAAAATGCTGTATTAGAGCGGGGCTCAGAGGTCACCTCTAGCAAGCCAACCGAGCCAAGATGCATCTCTCTGGCGCCGATGCTCATAGCTCCAGACTGCACTAATGTCTACAGTATATGCAAATGGCCATTTGTTACATTGAAAGCTGAACGAGACAATTTTGCAGCTCCAAATGGCAGCGAGAGGTAACTGTTTTCAATCCTGGTACACAACCCAGCCAGTCTGTGATGCTTTAATACCAAAGGGATCTCGCTCACTGCTATTTAGGAGAGTTTGGGACTTTCACTTTTAAGTTTTGATTCATCACTTCCTGGGTGGAGAAAATTTCCCACCGGTGACCATACCCATAATTTAATTTAGGCAAATAGCGTGAATTTACGGCTACTCAATTAGCGGCGCCCCCTTCTCTGCTGCAGCCCCACATTGTTATTTAGGCTGATTGAACAGCTGGATTTTTACATAAAATCTTGGCGAGTGCAGCTTTAATGCGCCATGATATACCAGATGCACAGCAGAGATCCCAGCACTGCTGAAGCCCCCATTGTCCAGGGAATCAGAGCACATATATGAATACAAAGGCTGATATAGACGATCCACGCTCACTGTCTCATTCGAACAAAATCACACACACACACACACACAAGCTAACATTCATATCTACCTCATAAGTGCGTACGTGCTCCTTCACAATAACAGCTCACACACAAGCACAGGCGGTTAGACACAATCACAGTGCAGCCCCTCTATCTTCCCTCTGCATCTTGCCTACAGTATCACTATCAATCATATCTAAGGTCACATATATTCCATCTGTGAGGTCTCTGCCCCTACAAGGCTCCCACAATGGGAAACCTAGAGATTGTTATCGATGTGATTCATACTGTAGGCAGGGTGTTGACTTTACAGTGCAGCCGTAAATTTGTTGTTTCCCTCGTATTCGACTCGCATTCGGTGTTGGGCTCAGATTGCACTGATTGTGAGATTGTGCGAGGGGCTTTTAATGTGTTGCAGAGGAAAGGCGCTGAAAGAGAGCAGAGGTGTGAGGAGAGTAAATACAGATATATGCATTCAGATAGACTGCACTTTAGATAGAATGGAGAGAACAAAAGAAGGAGGGAGAGAGAGATAGAGAAAGAGAGAGAGAGAGAGAATAATCCATAATAACCTGTTTGATCCTGATGAGAT
>OMLF01057690.1:21255-36062 GCA_900302615.1 Holocentrus rufus | reverse complement strand
TTAGCACATCCCTCTCCTTGTTTCATTTTAAAAAAGAATGAGAAAGAATGAGAGGCTATGAAAGCTCATGTTTTCCCATTCAGGCAGAGAAAACACCAGCAACAGGAGTCTTACTGCTATCAGAAATTGGAGGAATGTTTACCAAGAGGACAATGCTGACACCAATGACTCCAATACTGAGGAGGAGGAGGAGGAGGAGGAGGAGGTGGAGCAGGATTTAGCAGGGAGGAAGCAATGTAAGACATTTCAACACATGTAGCCCAACTGCATTGATGTGTGATGTGCTGCAGTGGACTCATGTCAATGTGTACGTAATGTGGTTGTGTAGCTAAAACAGATGAGAAAAAATGATGGTTTATGGCTGACTGAATAAAATGGAGAGGTGGTAAACATTGAGTGTAAACAACAGTGTTACTCGACATCTCTAATGCCAGATTATAATACATTAAACAAGAACCGCTTTGTAATAGAGTTGATTAAAGCGATCAGGTTATACTTAATCCCTTGGTAAACAAACAGTGTTGTCACTTTGAGGCGATGTGACTGGGATTAAGTAAATGGACCTGATGAAAAATACATAGCCATTGTGTACCAGTGGAGGATCATGAGCATGAGAAAACCAATTTTGAATGTTTTTTATGTAAAGTGTTTGGAGGTGAGCTTTTAAAGAGGCTGTGTGATTCATGTTCCCACCCAGTCTCAATGCAGCTCAGCCAGGTTCTGCGGACCAGGCAACTGCTGATAGATTTCAATGGTGACCGGCCCACCTTCAGCCTGAGGGAGCCTCTGGACTTGTTTACCTTCCTGTCCATCTCCTGCCCCCGCTGGCCCATCGAGTGTGAGGTTGTCGATGACTTTGTCCATCACATTGGTATTTTATCGCTCTATATTATTTAAATTTTATTTAACCGGGCATGTTATTGATATGCACAAGGCACGTTAACCAACAAAAACATTACGTAATGAGCCATTGAGACCAGAAATAGTCAAGAAATAAAATATTCCTGGCAAATATCCAGTCTGAAATAAATCATCTCCTGTAATACTTCTGTCATAGCCACATTGTTATTATTTATTGGTGTGATAAACTGACCAGTAAGAAATACATTAAATCAAAACACAGCTGCAAAAGTATCCCTGATTATTTGCACACCTCATCACACTGTTGGGTGTCTTTCTGTGTTGCAGAGTGGGACCCACCTGAGCTAGAGCCCTTCTACCAGCCCACAGGATATGAGAGAACACCCATGCAAGTTGGAGAGGAGAAGGGCAATGTGGTGTACTGGACTGATCATGGTAACTTTATGATCAAAAAACACATGCATTTTTTGTTTGTTTGTTTGTTTGTTTGTTTATTTATTTTGCATGCGTGTGTGTTGTGCCACACTGTGAAGGACATTCTGTCGTGTGTTTCTGCCTATATGTATGTGTCGACACATTCTTGTGGACTTAGATTTTGGGGCACCTACTGCATAACTTTGCATATTAATGAGGAAGAAGTGATTTTGCTGAAATTACTTTAAAGCTAACGCTTTAAGATAAGGAATTCACATTAATACCACAAATGAGTTATGTGAAGACAAGTATGTTAATATATTTGCTATTTAATTACTGTAATTAATAATATTGTTACCATGGTTATCTTTAATATGGAAATTATGGTGGGACATGAAGTAGATCAGATGCCTCTTGACTCAGAGACTAGTTTGGCTGATAGTATCCAGATATAAATAACTAATCCTTAAAGTAAACTACCCTCTGATAATAGAATTAAACTATTTTCCATATCCATTCCATATCCTATTTTTGATAACTTAAGAATTCAACATTGACCATATTTCCTCTTCTGTTTTTCTCACTCACCTATTAAGCCACTAAGAGCCCGTATTTCACCTGCTCTCGTGTTGGAGGAAGTAGGGGGCCCATTAAGAACGCCGCCCCCTGCACACAACAGAGGGACTCCACCCTCACCTTTGAGTCACGCTTTGAGAGTGGGAACCTGCAGAAGGCTGTACAAGTGTGAGTCTCTGGGACCTAAACTTCTGGTCTATTGTCTCAGCATTTCAGTTCTCTTATCCATCTTTATACATTTTTCACTTGAGGTCTTTGCTAAATTAGCCCTTCTTTCTGTCTGTCTGTTCACTCATTTTTATGTCTACCGCTACCCAGTGGCCTCCATGACTATGAGCTCACCTTGCGCACTGATATGTACACCAACAAGCACACGCAGTGGTTTTACTTCAGGGTCAGGGACATGAAGGCCGGAGTGACCTACCGCTTCACTATTACCAACCTGATGAAGGGCCGCAGCCTGTATTCTCTGGGTATGAGACCGCTCCTCTACTCTGAGAGAGCCGCTGAGGAGAAAGGTGTTGGCTGGCACCGCGTCGGCTCCAATATCAAATATTACCATAACTGCAGTCAGGTGGGTAGCTCTTGGAAATCATGTCTAGTTTCAAGTGGCGTTATGCACACCTGAGCTTGAATGTTCAAAAATTGTCTTGAGTGAATTCATGTTTCAGTAGCAATGACATGAGACCGTATGTGCTCAGTGTGAACATGTGGAGAATGACTGAGTGAAAAAAACTCACTAATTGAACTCATAACAAACTCTACAACTATGAAACCAATGCTGAAGGACCTTGCATGATGTCAGAATGACAAAGCCTATCAGTGCATTAAGTCAGAACAGTATGTATCTTCACAAAAACTATCTTTTAAAACTGTTATAATAGTAAGATCTCCCTCTTGACGCTGATCTCTGTTTCTGATCAGGCTAAACCAGACAACACCGTCACTGTCGCCCTGTACTCACTCACCTGGACTTGCCAGTTCCCATATGATTCAGACACCTGCTATCTGGCCCACTGCTACCCCTACACCTATTCCCACCTGCAGCGCTACCTCAGCCGCGTCACCTCCAACCCGGCAGTTGCGTCCTACTGTAAACTGCGAGTGCTTTGCCGCAGCCTGGCTGGGAACAATGTGTACGTGTTGACAATAACGTCCCCGGGGGGCAGCTGGATGGAGGGCAGGGCCAAGAAGGCGGTGGTGGTAACGGCCCGAGTGCACCCCGGGGAAACCAACGGCTCCTGGATGATGGAGGGATTCCTGGACTTCCTGCTTGGGGACTCAGACGATGCTCGGCTACTCAGGGACACTTTTGTTTTTAAGGTGTGGGGCTCAAGCCCACAGTCCCATACTTTCCTCATTACTAGCATTGCCTCTTTGCCTTACTTTTACTTATGAAACATATGCATCTTAGTATCAGTTAGAAGGTGTTGAGGTTAAATGAGGAGGTTAGAGTTAACAGCAGCTTTTTCTCCCTTCTTTCTGTTGTTGTCCCTCCCTGGTCCTGTAGGTGGTGCCGATGCTGAACCCAGACGGTGTGGTTGTGGGGAATTATCGCTGCTCTCTGGCCGGCAGGGATCTCAATAGGAACTACAGGACGATGCTCAGGGATTCCTTTCCCTGTGTGTGGCACACCAGGAACATGGTGAAAAGGTGAAACAGGACACGTACACGTTGCTGGGGAGTAGTTTAACACATTTTTTTTATATATACAGTCGGCAGCAACTAGATGGTAGTGGTTACTTTTAACCACTGTTGCTACTATTTTTGCACTACTATTATTTTTGGCTGTAAAAGGCAACAAGGGACTTTCAAGCAAATGTGGTTGTTTGAATTGGGACTAGGTTCAGATTTTAATCTCACAGTACTCTGTCTTTCTCCAGTATGTGTTGGTGGTGGTAACACTGAGAGTCTGAACCAGAGTCAACTCTGAATGAACCTCTAACTCTGCGTATTGTTCCATATTTCCCTCAGACTGATGGCAGAGAGAGATGTGGTCCTTTACTGTGACTTTCATGGCCACAGCCGTAAAAACAACGTCTTCATGTACGGCTGTAACAACCGCGGTAATTCTGCACTGCAGCTTCACGAGAGAGTCTTCCCCCTGATGATGAGTAAGAACGCCAATGACAAGGTAGAGTCACTGTCCTGTACCTATTTCTTACATTATATATTCTCTCTGAGTAACTCTCGGGCCTCTCCCCTTTTTTACTGACTTTTGAAGTTCGTGTGCTATGTTCGTTCTCTTTTCAACATCTTAAATTACTGCTTACTTGTTCATCTTGGCTGTTTAAGTCAATGTAATGAGCTGCAATATCAGAATTATAAAGGTCATATGAATGGATGGTAGTAGGATGGGCGCTCTAAGTGTGCAAAGTGTATAGCTTCAATGCATAGTACTACTTTGTGAGCATTATGTATCAGTGCTTGGACTGTTGCTTGTATTCAGTTATTTATGCTCATATCAATGAAAATGATTTATACGGTCTCCTCCTCAGTTCTCCTTCCGCAGCTGTAAGTTCCGGGTGCAGAAGAGCAAAGAGGGAACAGGCCGCATTGTCATGTGGCGACTTGGCATCAGAAACAGCTACACTATGGAGTCCACCTTCGGAGGCTCCACACTGGGTGAGTTTACTTTTGTGAGTGTGCGTCTGTGCGTGTGTTTGTGAGTGTTTGTCCCTTTCATGAAGACATATCCATATGGCTTCCAGGTAACAGGAGAGGGACACACTTTACCACACGGGACCTGAAGTCCCTCGGTTATTACTTTTGTGACACCCTACTGGACTACTGTGACCCCGACCCAACTAAGGTGACTGATAAAGTAGCCTGGCTGACTTTGTCTCAGGTTTGGTTAAAGTTATGTAGAAATCTGGACTGAATTACCTTGCTGCTTAGTTTCACCTCAGTCCATGGAAGGAAAGAACTGCATGCTCCAAAAATATGTCTCTGTATTTCTTTTGAAGGCTTGACTTTTCAAGTTCTGAATTTACCTGTGATTCAGTGGGTATCATAGGTTTTGTGCATGCTTTGTGTTATTTTGTTTCTTCATTTCCTGTGTGTGTTTTTGTGCAATCGCACCAGACTGCATACTGTCTGACTGAGCTGGCAGCATTACTGAGACAGGAGGTCAGAGAGAGGCTGGGCAAAGAGCTGGACACAGACTGCAACATCTCTGTCTCTGACCTGGAAACAAGGTGATAAAGGATTTTTATTTTTATTTTTTTATTTTTTTTGATGAAACACTTGCACATGAAGTTCACTGAGACTGAGGGCTCTGCTATACAATTTTACGTTCATCATTCAGCTCAGATGTTAATATTTCTTTTCTGCCTTCACAGCACCAGTGGTTCAAATAGTACAGATTCTGATGGACTACCGGCACATTTACTGAACCAACCAGACACTGTTCATCCACCGGTACGTGGATAAAGGCTTATTTTTGTATGGCATAGGATTATAAATCCAGTTTAAGTCAAATCATGCCTGGGACCTCTCAATTACTATGAAAAAAAGCCTTGAATGTTTTTTTCTTGATACCAGTCATGATTCATGCCTTCCCCCATGGGTGTCCCACCAGACCTATTTCACTTTTCTCAATTTGCAGCATTCATTTTGCCCTGCTTAAAAGGCCAGATGGGTGGGGTTTACATTTAATTATATTTAGCACCAAGACAAATTAATCCAATCAGGGTGTTATCTGAAAGCTACCAAAACAGTGTTATGTGAATAACTTGCTTACCCAAAAACAGAATCGTACTAAAAGGTAAATCCACCCACTTGCTATTTCACATTGACTAAAATGAAGTTTGAGTGGTATTTCAAGTCACTATTTTACCCAGGTTTGTTTCCCACATGCTACTATTCTCCTGCACAGAAAACTCCAGTGAAGAAGAAGAAGAAACACCTGAAGACTCGAAAGGACAGGAACAGGCTGAGACAGGAGCGAGTGAAGAGCAACCCAGAGAACAAAGTCCTGCACAGCAGCATCAAAAATATTGTATGAGAATCAAGAGACCCACAAATTCTCTCAGTGTAGACTTCTTATTACTTTTCAATGAGGTTGACCAGTGAATGGTTTTTGCAGGAGCCCAACCTGCACCATGGGAACATGGCCAAAATGAAGATCCAGGAGAGGACTGTGGTGAGAGATAAGAAAAGAGACCAGGTATGAAGTAGAGACAGAGTGAATGAAAGCCAGCTAGAGACAAAGTAGTGAGCGGATGTCATGAGCCCGCTGGTCAACATTTTCCTTTGTTTTGAAGGTGAACAGCCTGATAAGTAAACCTGGGCTCCCTCGTTCAGCCTCTCACCTCGGAGGGATCAGTCATGTGACCCTGTGGCAGGGCGGTGAGCCTGTCAAGGTAGGACATCTGCTACTCTGCTATCCAGTTTGAATTCACTCACAAAGCATCCTTTTGACATTTGGGATTTTGCCTACATTGACAAAATATGTGACAATCACAAGCATGTGCTCATGTAGCTCCAGTCTTACTAAAACAGTAATTTTTAAAGGAAGGGAAAGAGGATTAATATACCATATAGTAAGAATCTGCAAATGACCAACTACTTACAACACCCAAACCAAAACACCTGTATTTCAGTCTGGGACATTGACTTAAGCTGGTGTTTTTCGTCCATGTGTTATGCTTCACATTTTGTGTGTTTTAGAGTGAATGTCTGGATGCTATGAGGGCTGCATACGTGTATCGGAGAGCCAGAGCATTTACACAATTCAGGGCCTGTGCAACTGTGCCACCTCATACAGGTACAGTACATATAGGAGACTCAGTCTGGCTGAAAAAACATCCCCTCTACCCTCAAGTGTACCTAGTACTACTACGACCAGCTCTTAGTCAATCATGTCTCCCTTAAGCTTGCACATAGAAAAGAAGTTTGGTAGGGAATGATGAAAAATGTTTACAGTACTCGATTTGTGCAGTTAGTACATCAGGACAGGTATGGTATGGAAGTGTACAGTACGTTGGCGTTCACAGAGGATCCAGGGGAGGAGACACGATGGCGTAAATGTTCAACTCAGCTACTGCACCTGAGCTCCCTCATTCCACCTCAGCCACACATCACAGAGCGCATCCAGCTACACCACCAGCTGCCCACACGCTCCTTTGTCTCCTTTAAAGGCTTCAGGGGTGAGTCTCCGCATACTGTCAGTCTGGAGGGACATTAAGGAATTATCTGTCTTTTATCTTACAAAGTCAGAGCTTTCACAGTTTTCCAGTGATACTGTAGCTGTTTAGTAAAACTCATCTCACTCTTTCAGGTAGGATACCAACTTCACTTACAACAGCCAGCAGGTAAAAATCACATTAAAATCTTAAGCTTATTGATAAGCATTATGTGGCTATTTGAGGCTGGGGCTGGATATGTGTGTCTGTGGCAGCCACTCCTTTGATATATAAATATTTTTGTTGTTGTTGTGGCAGATCTCTCTCAAGCAAATACTTCAAGGTGGTCCCAGAGATTGCTCCAGCAAGGTGCCTAATATCAAGCTACCCTGACAAGTCTGCCGCCAAGCAGCTTTGCATAGACAGAAACACTTTACAGGCCCCAGCACGCTACTTTGTGCCCGAGGACTCACACAGAGTTGATATCACAAGCAAACAGCGCAGGAAGGAACAGGAAGGTAGATACCACTGAAGGTTGCACTCATATATACACACCAAAATACTTAAAGGGGATGTGTGTAATTCTGGATCTTTGAGAGATGATCATATCAATTAAAACGCCGTGTTTCCTGACTTTGCAGTGAAAAGACTGGAAGTTAATAGGAGGATGAAGCAGAGGGAGACAACATTCAGGAAAGAGTTAGGAGAAGATGCTCTGACAGCTGGGAGTACAATCTGCAACCAAAGGTACAAAAAATGTGAGATGCATTTCCTTAAGGGGATAGGTCACATCTCTTATTTCTACAAAAATGCAAGCACAGATTAGCCAAATTAAGCTTTGATGTTTAGAACACCTTGATTCTGATGACAAGAATTAATACTGATTTTATTTGCTTTACACAGACTGTTCAAAAATGCTGTGGACAAAAAGGAAGCGGCCGTTTTACCTCCCCTGTCTAGGACTTCGGGCTTCATCCAGACAGAATTGTCACCTTCCCAACACTGTGACACTCTCAGTCGGTTTCAGGGGCCTGCTGTGGCTAAGGACACCAGGCTCTCTTTCACTGGGAGAGAGAACCAAGGAAGTGTGGCTCCAGAGGAACAAGTGGTCACAAGATCATCACTATCTGCTCCACTGTAGGGTTCAATATCTTTAAGCTGAGAACTACCAATATATTTTTATTATTTCAGAATGTCTCACCAATGTAAGGACCCTCTGTGGATCTATAAAGAACACTATTACACACTAGAACGTTAAAAGGCACGATAACCAGCAGATATTGTAGGAAATGATCACTGTGACCTTTGATAGTATACTGTGCAACATTCTCTATGCCCTGTAGATTCATAAAAATCTCTACACCCTGCGAAATGTTTCATTTCATGAGTTCATTGTGTTTTGACAAAACTGTGATATCAACCATGATAAAACTGTTATTTAATAATACATATGCCGATTTATTTTCTGCAGTTTTGATACTGATAAGGACAGGAATTCTCAGAGTACAACTTCAGAAGGATCTTCGCTATTTTAACTAATTAGAGTAGTAAGTTGTGATAAAGTGCATCAGCTGCCTAAGAAATGACTAGACTGAATACTATGTACATTTCATTTATTTACAGAGGTATAAAAAAAGTACAAATATGGAACAAAATGTGAGCAAAATACAAAAATAAATATGTGCAAACTTTACCATGACTCTTTGATAACTCTGTGGGAAAGAAATATGTTTTTTTTGTTTGTTTGTTTGATTTTTTTTTTTTTGGTCAATGTGGTATCCAATTTGCCTCTAGGAAGTGCTAAGCAAGGGTTTGTTCTTGTGTTCCTGGATATGCAGACTGCAGATGAGCAGGGAGGCAGGATCCGCAGAAATCAATCAAACTGTCGGAGATGGAATTGGCTCTCTGTCTGTCTGACCATCTCTCGCAATGCCACGAATCCAGAGAGGGCCTGGGTGATTAGAGAAGATCAGAATGAATGAATAAATCAACAACAATCACCAAACAAAAAGCTAGAAAATAATCTCAGTTAAGATCCTGATGTCCCAGATGATCTACTGTATATGTAAAAGCTCAGAGTAGAAACCAAAGGACCACTGACACAACTTTCAGAGGGAATGTAATGTTACCTGTGTAAGTATGAATATGGCAAGGATGATGTGAACCCCCCTTTCCAAGGGCTGTATGAGAATGGCTTCATTGAAAAGCTGGAAAAGTATGAGTGGAAACTGCAGCAGGATGCTCAGCAGCCAGAATCCAGCCAGCTCTGGGACCTTCAACAACCAGTAACAGATAAGAACTATTACCTTAGGCTCACTCAAGGTGTCATGAACTACTGCAGGGATACTTTTGCCTTTAGCCTTTAGGGTTTGTGTATTGTGCTGACATGTAAACTGCATCTACACCAAATAAAGACTCTTTACTTTGAAATTAAATGTTAGCCTAAAGACAGGTCAGAACTGTGTGTTTATGTGTGTGTTCATGTGTGCATCCACTACCTTTTCTTGCAGGTTCCCAGCATAACCAAGGTAGAGTCTAATAGCCTCAATCAGAGTCATCATGATCAGAATAGTAACAAGGATGAACTTGTAGTAGTCTGGCAGGACAGGATACTGGTAAAAAAATATATATATATATAAATAAATAAATAAATATCCAGCCATCTCCAGACATTTTCTCTTTTGGTTAAGTGCAATTACATCAAATGAACCTAATTCAACAAAGTGCAATTGATTCAAATAAATGGAATAAAATATTCAAATGCCAATCCTTACAATAAAGACAATTACTATTAAGAAGACATATCAGAGCAACAGTCAGTCAATCTTCTATAACGGAAAATATTCTGCTAGAGTATATGTGCACTACAGTTACATAATCTTACATTTTCTTTGACAGAATTTAGGATTACTGAATATTTGCCTTACTCCATTTCTTTGTATCTATCTTTCTATATTTCTGTCTTTCTCTAATACCTTGAGATGCAGCATCACAACCTCACTGATCCACCACAATGGGAAAAACCACATGTTGAAGTACAGAGACATCTGGAGCGGAAGACTGGACACAGCCTGTCTGTCTAAAAAATAAAATAAAATAAAACATAAATGCAAAACTGGTTAAATCTGTTTGTTGGAAGTCTACTTTAAAAACAAGCTTCAGTCTAATCTGCATCTCTGTAAACACAGAACAAGTTGAGGAAGACAAGCGGACAGTAGTGTTAGCTTGACGATAATGCTAATTTGTACAAGTTCGCGGCTGAATTTTGACTCACTGTATGCCAGAAACGTGTCGTGGTCCTGGGGGGCTTGCTGAGTACGACTCTGGTCAATAAATACATTCCGGGAGAAGTCGTCTAATCGTTTTCTAATCGTTTGCGGTAAGTCCATCGTGTGAAACGTTCTGTGCAAGGCAGACACATCAGGAGGAAACGAATGGAATTTCTTGCCGTTTCCAAGGCGACCAGAGAAGGAAATCTCGCGCTGTGCTGCTCAAATCTCGCATGGAAAACGTGTCTCCTAGTTCCCTATGTTTTCTCCCCTTATCCTGCACTGTTTCCTCGTTTCGTCCCCTTTAAACGTTTTGATATTAATAAGCATGTTAATATTAATATATTAACAGGCATGGTGGTTAGAGGGAAATGTCTCGCCAAATATGACGACAGTTTTGTAAACATTGATACATTTAGTTACTTCTAGCACTTGCATATAACTTACATTGTTTTATTTATCAAGTATGAGAGAAACACACGTGAAAGCACTGGTTTTACACCCTCACTGCTTCTATAATTTCAGTGTATTGCATTCTCAAGGCATCCGAGGTATAAAGTTTTCTGTTCGGTGTTCAGAATGAAATCCATCGTGTCAATGGGTTCTGCAGATTCAGGGATTCACTTTCATTATAACCCTTGTACTTTCCTTTCAGAGAAAACGAAAGTAATCACAGTCTTTATCGTGCGGTAAAGATGGCCGAGGCTCTTTCCGCAGATCCAGACCCGCTTTCCTGCTCGGTATGCTTGGATGTACTGAGGAACCCGGTCACTCTGCAGTGTGGGCACAGCTACTGTATGGACTGCATAAATGGTTACTGGGACCAGGAGGATCAGGAGGGGGTATACAGCTGTCCCCAGTGCAGACACACCTTTATCGCAAGGCCTGCACTGAAGAAAAACACGATGCTGGCTGAAATAGTCGGGAAAGTAAGGAAAGGAGCTGAAAATGACCCTCATGTTTTGGCCCAGCAGGGTGAAGTCGGTCCAGGGGATGTGGAATGTGACTTCTGCAGTGTGAACAAGCTCAAAGCCGTCAAGTCCTGCCTCGTGTGCCTGGCCTCGTACTGCGCCACCCACCTGCAGCCCCACTATGAATCTGCTGCGTTCAAAAGGCACAAGCTGGTAGAAACCACATCTTCCATCCAAGAGAAGATCTGCTCCAAGCATGACAAGCTGCTTGAGGTCTACTGCCGCACGGATGACCAGTGCATCTGCCTGCTGTGTGTGATGGATGACCACAGGGGTCATGAGACTGTCTCTGCTGCAGCAGGGAGGACGGAGAAACAAGTAAGAACTGAGTTAGAATTAGCTTATTTGTAAATGTAGTTTAATCAAGAGGCTTATATCACTTATATTCCCTTATTTGATTCAGATTCACTTAATTACATGGATAGGTGGGCTGGGCATTATATTTATGTAATATCAATACTGTGATGTAACACTAGAACACTTGTTGTTTCCTGGTTTTAAAGGCTGCTTTACAGTAAAGGGATGCCATTTTCGAAACTTATTAGACTATTGTAGCTGTTATACTGTTTGCCTATATCTGTTTAGTCATCATATCCACATTAATGATTGTTTAGCAAATATCTCATTGTGTAAACATTTTTGTAAAAGTACAAATAGTCATTCCTACAGTCAAAATATTATATTTGATTTTGTAGATATCACCCAGCTCTAGGTGCCATGATAAATTATGTCCTTGAGTACAGATGTTCCTCTTTGTTTTGGCACCACATGGAAAATAAGACAATATTCTTATGCTTCCAGAAACAGTTTGGAAAGAAAAAACAAAACTACCAGAAGATAATTCAGGAGAAAGAGAAGGAGCTACGACAGCTGAAACAGACTATGAAAACACTGAAGGTGAATATTACCTTGCACAGTTACTTATTTGGCTTTAATACATCAAACATGTGTCCTATTTCCTCTTGGAAACTGAGAGATGCTTTTTCTTCTTTTTGAACTGTCAGGTCTCAGCAGAAGCAGCGAACGATGAAACCGAGAAGACTTTTGCTGAAATTATCCTGTCCACGGAGAAAAGGCGGATGGCTGTGAAGGAGCTGATCAGAGTTCAGGAGAAAGCTGCAATGAGCCGCGCTGAGGGGCTGGTGGACCATCTGGAGAGGGAGATAACTGAGCTGAAGAAGAGAGAGAACGATCTGAGGCAGCTTTCACTCACCGAGGATCATATCTACTTCCTGAAGGTGGACACCAATCTCAATGAATGGATGGATAGATAGTGAAAGGCACAAAGCATTTGCCAAAACATGATCATAGAGGCTTTGTGATTGATTTGAATGCTGATTTTGCTTCACATAATGTTTGTTTCTCTTTTTAAATGTTTGTAGAACTGCCAGGCTATTTTTGACCCTCCAGAATCACACTTGACGTCTGATGGCAGCGTTCGTCTGCAGATGCCTTTTGACTTTGTGCAGAAAGTGATTTCTGATGTCAGAGAGAGGCTGGAATGCATGTCCAAAGCTATTGCTGAAATATCTGAGAAAAGTAAGAAAATAACTTAATTGTCAAACTACTCATTGTTGGTACAATGAAATTATATCTTAGCGAAGAGCTAATTAAATTTTTTTTCCAGTGCAAGCTGAGTGTGATCCCAAGACAAGACAGGAGTTTTCAATGTGTAAGTTGTTATTTTAGAAATACTTAATATGTAAGCATGTTTTTTTGATGTAAATACTCTACTTGATGCTACTAAAATACTCAAATGCTATACTTGTCTCTATATAAAACTAAACATACTCTTTTGATATAATTCATGTCAATAGAGAGTTTTAATTTCCATTTTGAAACGTTATTTTCTTATTATCTTCTCTCTCTGTCTTTCTCTCTCTCTTTCTCTTACATGAAGACACACACACTACAGACAGTATTGCAGCAACTGAGTATTAATCATAGTTTCTAAATTCCAGATTCCTGTCAGCTCAGTTTGGATCCCAACACAGCATTTCAAAACCTCTTCCTGTCCGAGGGAAACAGCAAGGTGACATGGATCAAAAAGGCCCAGCGCTATCCATACCACCCAGACCGATTCACAGAGTATGACCAAGTGTTGTGCGCTGAAGCTCTATGTGGCGTTTGCTACTGGGAGGCTGAGTGGAGGGGGCCGAGGGTTGAGGTGGCTGTCTCCTATAAAGGGACGGGGCAGGAGGAGTGTGGGTTTGGGTACAGCGACCAGTCCTGGTGCTTGTCCGTTTCACTGTCTGGTTCCACATTCTGGCACAACGGGATCAAAACTAAAATAGCCGTCCCTTGCAGTTCCAGAGTAGGAGTGTATCTGAACCACCCGGTAGGGATCCTGTCTTTCTACAGCGTGTCACAGTCTGGAAAGATGATGCTCCTGCACAGAATTCAGACCACGTTCTCTCAGCCTCTTTACCCCGGGTTTATGGTTGCAAAAGGAGCATCTGTTAAGATAATGCAGCTGGAGTAAGGCCATCCAGCATCAAGATATGTTGAGCGCAGCACCAGCAATACATGGTGCTCATTTTCTGTTCCGTTTCCTCTATAATTGTTTAACACTAAATAGTTTATTGCTTATTGTTCATTATTAAAAACATTTTAATGTATGCCTTACAGTGTGCAGGTTTTGAGGATAAAGGTAGAAGCTGGCTAATAACTGATGTTAAAAAGTGAGATATGTTTTTACCCATGCAGTGTTTAGTCTGGTCATGTACCTACTGAAGTCAATCAAACAATCTATTGTTTTGACCGACTTTTGTGTTGTGTTCATTTGAGAATCACGCCTCTTGATATTTGGAGTCAAGTGTGACTCACCCCATAAAGCTAAAATTGAATTGCACTTCTAATGAGCTTGACATTTTATCCAACTTAATTCCTGATCATAAGCAGCTGAATAAGATGTTAATTTGTTTACAATGCAAAAAATAAAAATAAAGTGAAAAATAAAACATGAAGTTATGCCATCTCAACTGCATCACGTGGGTCTGTCGTCTGCAAGTCTTCAGACCTCCGACCTGACACTAAATGTTCTAGAGTTTAACTGCATTTCAGCTCAGATTCCCATCAGTATGACCTGTAAGTGTTCAGGTCAGATTGAAAATGAAGCTGGTTAACATTAAAGTAAAGTAAGCTAACGGTACTGTTCTATATCAGAAGGTAACATGAGTAAACCATTAATTTGATAAACTATTATTGATTGGCAGAGTTGGTTTATTGGTAAAGTAATAACAATAATAATGATAATTCACATATTTTTCATAGCTTTATTGGTAAACAAATAAAACTAAACCATTTTTTATGTAGGCTGAACATTAATTTACGATTCTAAATTTTAGATTGAAGCTAGGTCATTTTCTCCTTTTTACAGCTATTTACAGTTTAAAAATTATCATAGACTACCATTTATAGGGTATTAGTCACAAAGATGTTTTTTGTGTTTTCAATGTTTGTTTTCATTAAAACCTGAATGTAATATTAAAATGTCCACTGTGTATTATGGGTCAACAAGATGGAGTCAATCTGGCAGCATGCAGCGATGTTTGCTGTGTGTATGTTATATATATATCAAAATTTAAAGC